>VZRQ01008874.1:373421-391001 GCA_013397975.1 Machaerirhynchus nigripectus
AGGGGCTCAGGCTGGAGAAAAGGAGGCTCAGGGGGGCCCTTGTGGCTCTGCACAACTCCCTGACAGGAGGGGGCAGCCGGCGGGGTCGGGCTCTGCTCCCAGGGAACAGGGACAGGAGGAGAGGCAGAAGGATGAGGGGGGATGGTCTAAAGTTCTGTCAAGGGAGGTTTAGATTGGATCTTAGGGAACATTTCTTTACTGAAAGAACTGTCAGTGATTGGAACAGGCTGTCCACAACAGTTGTGGACTCATCATCCCAGGGGAGATTTAAAAGATGTGTAGATGTGACATTTAGGAATAGGCATTGGTAGTGTACCTGGAAGTGATGAACTCAATGATCCTAGAGGTTTTTTTCAATAAAAAGAAATCAATTAGTCTATGATATTCATATAAAACTTAAAGTTTCTATGCTGGTTTTTTGTCTTATTCACAACAGTCTACCAAAAATATTTTAATCCTCTTTTGAATGTTTAATGTAACAATGATTCTTATATTTGGAAACATAATTTGGACTAGAACAAAAAGAAAGAAAAAATCTCTATAGCTCCTTCATTCTCACATATAACTGTTTTTAAAGTTCTAATCATTTTTTGTTTCCTAGGACTGGATCATTAGTAGCACATCAGGAAAATTTACAAGACAACTGGTTTTACCTAGGTTTTCAATGCAGAAAGAGTTGTGTCATTTGGATAAAGCACTTATACTTCTTAGCTGGGGTTTAAAAATCACTCCTAGGAAAATAAGAAACAATATTAACTGGATAGTGATATTGCAATTGGACAACAGCCTCCTGTTAATCTTCTCTAAAAAGCAGATGAAACATAATTCCTCACATAAAGCTAATTCTGTGGTTTCCTGGTTCCTGTGGGCTGCACTAGCAGATGGTATCAGCAGCATTCCTTCAGCTTTGGCTAAGACTCAGCTTTTCATATCAATTTGTTTCTCTTTAATTTCAACCATGGGTACTATATAATGTAGCTGCTCGAGTTAGTCAAATAATTATTGCAAAGCACCGTTTGTGGTGAAATTTAATGTCTACCTACTAAACAAGAAATTGCAGATAACATGCTTTTTATTTCTTGGCAGCCAGATTTAGAGAGAGTCCAAATGACCATTTTTTAAAAGACACTGAAGGCAGATCCATGGGTATGTCTTGGAGTGTCACAGACCATTCTTCCTAACATTTTGGGTCTCTTTTGCTGTGTTATTTCTCACGTGTCTTTCCATATTAGTTATGGGCACAACTGGCAGTATAAAGAACCTTAGACCCTCAGCAGAGCCTGGGACTGAAGTAGAACAGTTTGGAGCTGGTGCTCCTCATTGGTGGAGATGGTTCTCCAAAAGGTAGAAGTCTCCATCCAATAACCTTGTCAAGCATAGTTAGCAAAAATTTAGAAGACAAGAAAGTATTAGTAATTCAGAAAGAAAAGTGTTACTGATTTTGATGATGAGGCTGAATGGGCAGATAGATGGGCAGAATTAGTTCTTCATGGAAAATCTGATGTATAATTATATACAGAAGTGGATGTAGGAGAAATAAGAATTTTATTAGTGGTAATTTTTTACATAAGAATGTGCATTGTAAAATTCTTCATATTGCATTCCTAAAATCAAGCATAGTTGATGGTCAGGGACCATGGAAAAAGAGGAACAGGTCTGTAGTGGAATACCTGAATATGAGCTATAGCTTAAGGATAAAATTTGTATCTTTTAATTAATGTTATTGATCTCATGTTGAGATCTTTCCGCTTATTCTGCATTAACTGCATCCAATCAAATTTTATTGATGGGATTACAATCTGTGATATTATTTTAATCATTTTTACCTACAAATAATGACTGTTGTTAACAAGTAAAAAGGTTTGCTGTTTAAATGGCTAAGCCATATCTTGTTTGCTTTGGAGGAAAAAAGTTCATTTTAAATTTAAAAAAAAATTCCAATTTTTCTTACTTTTACATACTTTTTTATCAGGACAGAAACAGTTTATTAGTAAAATTCTGCCTCTAGTCTTATGATAAACTAATGCCATACAAAGCTCTTATCCTGAAATTATGAAGAATATTTATTACCTCAGTCATTTAAAATGTCATTAAAGTGCCCAGTGAGATTAAAATAACAGCATTTTCCTTCCTGATGTAACAGCATGAATTTAGTTATGTACAAATGTCTTTGTAAACATTTCCTAGGGTATCCCTTAGTATCTTTTGTATAGTAGAAGACTTGTGGCTCAAAAAAAGAAATCCTAGGACTTTCTTTTGCTAATTTTAAAGCTCTTAGAAATGTAACTCTGCCCTTCATGACATTCATCAAATATTTACCAAATGTGTCCTTCCACATCATCTTAGTATGTAACTGATGAAACATTTAAAAGCTGTCAACAATGCTGTATTTATAAGTTTGACTGCAAAATCGTTACATTGCCTATAAATGTGGCCATCATGCACTAAACTGGGAAGGAAAAAAAGGAGAGAATGTCCCTCTGGTGTCTTCTGGGCAGGTGGTGTGGATTTTTGAGTTAAAAAGTCTGATTTCACACCAGGTGCCAGGTGTCCACCCATTAAAGTGTTGGGGTGATTCTGGGGAATACTGGATAGGAGGGTTGTTGGCATTGTGATTACTGACACCTTTTAGTACTTTAATGGTGAGAGGCAGACAAAAGTATGCCTGCTATATTAATTAATTAAATAAAATTTATATATAAATTCATGTAAAAAAATCACAATTCCTAATATTGCCTTACTATTAAGGAACATGAGGAATGTGCCTTAATATTTATCAGCGTTTATGTGCTTTGTTGGATCAAAACTATATTTGTTTTATATAAACCTATTAAGAGGATAAGGACAGAGAGAGCATTGAGTCAGCAGGAGGACGGGTGATGTGCAGTGACCAGCTGTGACAACTGACGATCAGCTTAAACCAGGCATATAGATAAGAATAGAAAGAGTTAATAAGTGAGAGGATGAAACCAAGAAAAATAAAGATTAAACAGCACGAATGAAGTTCCTAGCACTGAAGTCTATTAGTGTATGAAATTATCTGTCGTAGGAAATGATAGATATCTTATTTTTTGACTCACTGCACACTAGATGGGATAAGGTATTCATAAACAGACAATAGTAGGGGAAGAAAAATCTCTATTCTTACAAGCAGAAAGGCAACAAAATAACCTTAACAAGGCTTTCCAATTTTGTAATTTTCATGGGACTACTTACCTGACTTAGTGGCAGATACTGCAGAGCAGTCTGTCTGTCTGAGATTTTTAATAGGTTGTTTTAATAAGCCTTTCTTGTGATTTGTGTTTCTGATACGAACAGCAATTACCCAGCCAAGTAATGAGACTCTAATGAACATGTCTTTCCTAGATTACTTTAGAAGTTCATCAGAGAAGCTAATAGCATTGTAAAACTAAAATCTCCCTTTTTTCCCCTGTCAAGACACATCTGATTGTTCTACTAAGTGCCTTCTACAAAAAAAAATGGTGAGAAAAATAAATATATATAGGTCTGTGTACATGTGTGTGACCATCAAATATGTGTTATTTTTATCTACCAGTATTTTTACTATAGCATGATGTAGAACAAAGAAAATAAATTTCTTTCTGCATGGTCTGATCTACATGTCTACATCAATGTATTTGTTTTCACTGCAGGTTTCATGTCAAAGTGTATCTCCCCTGTGTATAGAAGGGAGGTTTCTAATATTTTGGAAATTTTAGTTATTTAATGTTTCTAAGAAACAAAAACATTTAAAAATTAGAGGACCTGACCAAGGCTATGAACTGCAGTTCAAAGCAGTGCCATAAAGGATGGCACTGTACAACGAAGAAGGGAAAAGTGGGGTGATGATTTAATTCTGCTTGCAGAGCCATGAGCAATCACCCTGTTTCACTGAGCTAAATAATCAGCATTTCTGTACAACCAAGGGTTGCAAATCATCTCCCTTATAACTCTGTGACATAAAAAGTTAAAGGGGAATTTTTAAAGTAGTTGACTGGCAAAAAAAAAGATAGTGTTACACATTCACTTCTTTAACAGATTTAGACAATTGTTTCATGATGGGACCAAACCCACCCTAGAAGGGCTGATTTCCCCTCTCTTATTGCACATCCAACCTTCTAAGACTAACTCTGCTGTTTACTTCCCTATTAAATAAACATTTGTTGAGAAGAATCCCACCATGAACTATAGTTCCTGAATGATGTGACTCAAAAATTTTCATGGCAGTAAGCATTAACTGAAGCTGTGAGAAGACTGTTTTAGAGAGCCATTAATGTATGCAGCAACCTCATGATTTCAGATGCTCAAGGTTGACCTTGATTTCTGCAACAATATAATTCTGTGAATTGTTTTACTGGAGTAAGATTTAAAAACAATTTCAATTTTCAATCATTTTGATAAGGTGATGTGGTTTGGTTTGTTTGTTTTTTTTTTTCCCCAGGTGATTTTATTTACTGATTTGTTTGTTTTGGCGGATATTTGCCTCTCACAGTGTGTCTTTAAAAAAGGAGGAGAAAGCACAACAGAGAGTGTTGATATTGAAATCAACTTGAAAAAATTTATTTCTTTATCATGTCTAAATGTTTCCCAGACAGATTTTCTTTATTAGGAAATTACTTAATAGCAATGTGGCGAACTCCAGATGGATGCTTTTCTGGTTCAGGAATTCAAATTCCAGTTTTAGACTTTAAAAGCTTTTAAGGTGTTGATTTTAAATAGCTATTTTTTTAAGGTCAAAGAGGAAAAATAAATGTTCAAAGCATGAGAAGTTTTATTTTCCTGTATTTAGTCAATAGAAATGCAAAATAATAGGTACTAATAATTTTTTTGTAATTTTCTTGACACTGCTAAAATAAAAATTGCTGATAATTTGTGTCAAAAAAGATTCAGTAAAAAAATATTATTTCAGTCCTGCCATTTTGACTGAGAAGAAATATGAATAGTAACAGCAAAAAAATTTTTTATCCCAGAGAGAGACCTGGAATTCAGATTCCTAGCCCAAGGACCCCAAAACTTTTCCTCCTGGAACTCAATTTCTTTCCTGCAGGTTAGAAATTACGCTCCTTGAATTCAAAGTGTGTAATTGCTGAGATAAACAATTCAGGAACAAACCTTGCCTTGCAAATTGATGGCTGCAGATTGCTGGTGTACAATGACAAATGATGACTCTGCTCAGGATGTGTTTGCAAGCAGAGAAATAGAGGACAGGCTACGTGCATCAAACACTTAAATTACACTGAATAATGTGACTGGTTGTAGTCAATAGTAAGTGGAAAATACCAGAAAAAATGAGCCAATGGTTTCACAGGGTGGAAAATCTGGCACAATATAAGAGACACAAGCGTTACAAGTTTAGGGACTTATCTGCAGAGACAAAAGTTTGGAGTATTCACAGAGGAAGAAAAAGCATATCAGGAGGGATAGAACACAGGAGGTGGAAGGAGAGTAACAACTGCTGATTTTAATGAGAAGTTATTCAGTCTGTGTCTTCACGAAAGTGGTGATCATTGGAATGATGTAAAAACCGAACACCTAAGTCCAGTAAGTGCGTCTTCTAAGCAGACATCTGTCGGTTTTGGGGGGTGTTCTGGGATGCTACGACCTTCCGAAACTACTCCAGCAGAAATTCGCTCGGGAAGCCACTGCACTCACACACACATGCACACCGGAGAGCTTCTTCGACAGATGGAAGGCAAAGAGGCAGGAAGGGTCCTCGTGTGGAATTCCACAGCAGAGGTTTATACAGCACCACACACGTGAAGGACACCAGTGACAAAAAGACAGAGAATAATGGGGGAGCTAGGATTGTATACGGGGGCTGGAAAGCATCAGGAACCAATGGTCTGAGGGCACGGGGGCTGTATGTCAGCTGGGCTGGGGTATGGGAGCCAATGGGAAATTCTGAGGGAATGGTGAGGAGCAAAGTCTGATGGGAGAGTGAGGAAGGGATAATTTTCTAGGGAAAGAACAGATAAGGTATAAGGGGGCGCGGAGGCCAACTGGGGAAGCAGAACCAGGGTATATTTGCATAATGAAACAGAGCATCTGGAGGAGTCCTTTTTAGTTCACCCTAACAGAGAGGGAATTTCTATCCCTAGGGATGGTCCCACCAATGGACTACTTTTTTCCCTTGTGCTATGGGCCCACTGGCCCCCACAGAGACCTGGTGCCAGAAAATTAAATCCATCAATAAAATCACGTATTTGGAGTTGAAATTTACACTTGCAACCACATAAATTGTGCCAGTACCTTCTGTCACCATGCATGTCCACCCACGAGTGTACAACCTCAAGCACCAGCCTGAATGCCAGCCTGAACACTGACAAAGGGTATTTAAAGTTCTTAGGTGCACAGAAAATATATAGAGATGGAAATAATAAGAAAAAATATAGTTTTAACTGCTAAATATTTATGTATTTAGATACTGACCAAAACACATTTGATCTTTTTTTCTCTTTTTTTTATGAAAGAAGCATATTCTCTTTTGCTTTATTTGACAACTGAATACACTTCACACAGATTTTTAAAAATGGTTTATAACTTTTTTGGGTTTTCGTTTTTGTTTTTTTTTTTTTTTAATATCTAACTCATATAGTGGTAGGTACTTCATAAGTAGTTAAAAACATTAAACAATGGTAATTTTACAAAATGATACTTTAATCCATTCTTGTAATATCCTAACAGTTTTGCTTTGTTTCATGGAAAACAAATGACAAGAAAAGTGTCATTGCCAGAGAACAGGGTTAATGTATATTCCTTATTTATGTAAAATAAAGGGTGAAGATGGTTTTAGAGAGTGAACTCAAAAGTCATACATAAGAGAAAAAAAGTTTCAGAATTGGTTGAGATAAAGAGTGTCATTACTCACAGAATATGCAGAGGGAAATGGATTACCTAAGAGAAAAGCAATAACAAATATATTCTTATTGAATAAGCTTTTTGTGTTCATCTCAGTATTTTCTCTATCACTGATAACAATAAAAAGAGCAGGAAAGTCTATGAACAGACCTTTGGAAATGTCAGTGTCTTGTGTACAGTTAGTTCAGTGTTTTCTTTATCTCACTTTCTGTTTGACTCCTCCGAGCATCGCTTTGTGTAAATTCTCAAGGAAAGGTTTGTGTTTACCCTGGCCAGCACAGGGTGTAAAACTCAGAGAAATTGTGCAGCTGAACATTGCTGTTAACTCTTCTTCAATAATCACAGCCACGAGAAAGCTATGAAACAAAAACCTTTTAATTTCAGAGACAATGTCTTTTGATATGTTCTTATCCTATTGTTCGGATTGAGGTCCCTAGGATTTTCCCTGCAATGTTGCACTTATGTTGCTGAAAAACAGATTACCTTCTATAATCTGTATTTGTGTGACTGCCATGTTTAAGTCACTGTTTATATCTGAACCAGTGTTTTGTTTTATACAGGAAAATTAAACTGGATCTGCCAAAGCCATACATCCCTGTAATCCCTGTAGAAATGAACCAAGATGCATAACACTTGCTAGTGCAGTAAATTAACAAGATTAATGGGAGATTTCCTCTTACCTTGTGAACCCAAAAATCCATCTCTTTGTTCACACTAGATTAGTTTTACTCTTCGCAAGTGGCCCATTCCTAATTTTACATTCTTCAAAGATTATGAATAATACCAGACTGTAAATTTCCAGTAGAGCAGTTCAGCAGGATGCTCTCTGGGATTTTGATTCCAAATCTACCTTGAGACTTGAAAAGTTATTTTCATCAAATATATGCTGGTCTCTGGTTCTGCACATATTTATCCTGTGCCTTCGGATTCATGGCATATTTACTTTGCAAAAACATCTCCATATAAATAAAACTCAGAACATGGGAATCATCATAGCACAGGAGCCTTGAATCTTGTTGGCACTGTGGAAAAATCATTTGACTTTTCTGTGTCCACATAGAACTGGAGAACATTGTTTCCAGATGGAATAAAACACAAAATATGAAGTTTTTCTTTAGCAAGTTATCCTTGCAATGACATACTACTTCAGGTATATGGAATTTATTGTTCCAAATAGTATGAAGAGGTATTATAGATTGTTTTCCATTCTGAACAGGTGACTAATTTAATTAAAAGTATTTTATTTTATTCATAAAGTCACAATATCACTACTTAGGGCTTAGATGGACCTCTGAAGATCATCAAGACCAACATCCAGGTTCAAAACAGAGTCAAATGAAGCAGGTTGCTCAGGGTTTTGTCCAGTTTTGAATACCTCCAAAGGCAGAGAATACAAAACTCCTCTGGGCAATTTGTTCCACCGTCTGGCTCCCCTCACAGTAAAGCATCATAGAATCCCGGAATCACTGAGGTTTAAAAATACCTCCAACATCATCAAGTCCATTTCATCCTGCCCTTAACTAGAAATTCTTCAGATTCAGATAAATAAATAATGTGTTCAGGTGCAGCCAAAAGTATAAGAAATCTAGTTGCTCAGTGGTGAGGTAGCAACTTTAAATTTTCGAGGTAGAAACTTTGCCAATTTTTTCTTCCATCACTTCAGGTAATTCTGTAATTTCAATTTGTTTTAGAGTGATATTGCAAAGTTGATAGGATAAAAAAGACCCTGTATTAATTCTTTATGTAAAGCCCATGAAAAATTCTTACTGTAAAAACCAACTGGAAATTCAATCAAGTTTAGTTTCTATATTTGCTTTTGTTAACAAACATATCAGAAAAAACTTGAAAGTTAGCAACACTTCCAATACATATGAAAACTATGAATGTGTGTGGCAGAAGCAGAAATATGAGTAGATCAATAGGAATCTAACTTCAAAGGGCCAAGAAAGATGTATTTGTGCTATTTTATGGATGTAGAACAGCATCACCATAAAAGTTCATCCCAGAAGATCAGTAGAATAAATTTAAAACCTGTTTCATTTGGAAAAAGAATCTCCAGTAAAACTGCAAAGCACATTTCCAGTAAACTTCTAGTCTAATATATTCTGATATAGGTCAAGATTCTTGCATATATTATTTTAACTTCTTTCATTATTTAAATAGCCCCAGAAGTGTATTTGTGTTTCTTTTTTCACAAATATTACAGGATCTATTCCCTTTTTCCTAGGGCTGGATGTAGGATGAAGCATATTAAGTGCTAATTATAAAAGAAAAGGGAAGATTGGAACTATAAAAACAAAGTCATATGCTTGGTTTTCAATATGAATTTCTGAGTAGACATAAGGATGTTAAAAATATGTGGAAAATAAAATCCCCAAAACTATACTTTAAAAAAAAATCTATTTTCTCTTTTATTCTTTTTTTCCTGTTTTTCTTTATTCTCTTTCATTTTTTCTTTTTTTCCCTTTTGCCTTTCCCTCCTACTCCCTTCCATTCCCTTCCCTCCCATGCTTCCCGTTTACCTAATTAGATATATTCCAGCAATGTGAGTGGAATGCCCCTTTTCAGGTATCTGAGAAATGCAAAGCCACTTATTTAGGATCTAGATGAAGAAATTTGATTTGGTATTTCATGATACAACATTATGAAAGTTGCTATTTTCATGAGCGTTCATAAAGATATAAATAGAGATGAACTTCAGCCTAGATTAGGCAATTTCTTAGATAATTAAAATATTATGTGCAATTAAGAATGAAGTCACTGTGGCTTCCACACCTGTACAAGGGCAGCCTGGGTCCTTAAAAGAACAATTCAGGTGTAAGGTGAAATGACTGTTCTGTTCTTCACTATACAGGCAGCCAGAACTGATTACACCATCAATTTACTTAAGTCCTGAAAGTTCATGGGATCAAAACAGATCTTTGCATTCCCTGTGTACTCTGGATCAAGGGTATTCTCAATTTAGGCACCCTAGTTGAAATTTAATCTAAATATTCTGTATCTCAGAGGTACTGTGTGGCTTAATTTGTGGTCAGCTCTAAAGCACAGAAATAACCTTGAATGCATAAGGCAGAAATATGGAAGTTTAAGTGAATAATATTAAATAACATCTTCTGAAAGACAGAGGAAAATGAAATAATGGAGCACATTAAAATTTAAATGCTTAAATACCAGGGTGAGGATCCAGAAATTGTAATTTTTTTTTTCTTCATCATCTTTTTTATTCAATATATTAAATTATAGGTAATGAAACCTCCCTGAACTCTTACCTTCTTACAAAACTATAGCTACATTTTTGCTGAGGTTTTTTTTTTTCCTTTGTGCTGTACTGCAATCTTGAAGACAATAGATTATATTTTTTTAGTTCACTGTTATCCTGCAGAGAAAAGAATAGGTATAATAACATTATGCCCCAAAGTGGTCCCAAGTTTACAATAAGATTCTAATGTTGTTGTTGTGCTTTCAGGTCATAGAGCTTTTTTGTAGGGGTAAATTGTCAGGATCATCTTGTGCTTCGGGGAACTCAAGTTATCTTCAGTATGGTTTGAATATTAGCACTAAACAAGGTAGAAGAAGCTAATTCTTGTAGTCTGCTTGGATACTGTGGAAGCTATCAACAGATACAAATCACCACCTCCAACATTTTAGCAAGTCCCAAATTGCTTTCTGTTTTGTTACTTTTTCATTGCCTTGCTTTTCAGCTTCCTTTTCTCTCTCTTCCTCCCTCCTCCTGAAAGTGTGTGTGTATGTAAGCACGTTTGAAAAATGACAAAAGATTGCATATTTGTAATAAGGATGTTGTAAGAGTTCTTAGAGTCAATTTAGTATTAGGTTATAGTCAAATGACCTGTGTAAGACTACCAATACCTGAATGTTGTCCAGATAATCCAAATCAGAGCCCAGATGTACAATTTTATTGATGTTCTTCATGTTTCATTTATTTTAATAATTTTATTCATTTGAATATAAATATGAATAAATGAAATAATTTTTCATTATCTGGACAATAAAAAATCTTCTATAATTTGATTAGGCATCCAAAATGAGGTTCTCACCTTGGCTTCTTATATTTCTTCAAGATAAAAATAGGGGTGGACACATTCAAATCCCTGTAATCTTGTGTGAAGCAAATATTTTTTTTTTTCTGATGTAGGAGAAAAGCACTTCCCAAGCACTGTGCAAACTGTGAGGGACTTATAAGTGCAAATGCACTGAGAGAGAAGGAAGTTTCACGGCACACAGCAGGATCTGGTGTGGCTTCTGCCTATTAAAGTCTTTAAAAATCTTTAGACTACACAGGTGCCTGCTTTATCCAGCCCAATGTTACCAACAGCTGCCTCCTAACTCATCTCTGCATACTTTTCTTGGTTACCTAACACAAGCAGGTATGTTAAACCCTGAGATTTTAAGATCATGTTTGGCATTGGACTCATAAGGCTTAGTGAGGCCCCACCTGCAGTGCTGTGTCCAGGTCTGGGCTCCTCAGGACAAGAGAGACATGGAGATCCTGGAGATGGTCCGGAGGATAACAAAGATGNTGAAGGGACTGGAGCATCTCCCTGATGAGTAGAGGCTGAGGGAGCTGGGATTGCTCAGCCTTGTGAGGAGACACAGCTGAGAGGGGACCCCATCCCAGTCTGTCCCTGTCTGCAGGTAGGGCTCAGATCATTGTCCCTGTCTGCTCTGGGGGCCCAGCAATGGCACCAGAGGAACGGGCAGGAATTGATGCCCAGGAAGTTCCCCTGTACATGAGGAAGAATTTTTGTCTTGTGCAGTGACTGAGCACTGGGAAAGATTGACCAGAGCGGGCGTGGAGTCTCCCTCACTGGGGCTATTCCAGACCCCTCTGGACACAATCCTGTGCCGTGTGCTCTGGGATGACTCTGCTTGAGAAGGGCGCTGGAACCGGATAACCTCACTGTGGTTCCTTCCAACCCAAGTCATTCTGTGTTATTGTGATCTTGAACTTGAGATTTAAGCTGATATTTGTCCATCCACATCATTTTATCCCCAATAAGCAAAGGACCTTCTGAATCATGATATTGCTGCAGCATATGTCTTCCTAGGAGAAATCATCAAGGTGCCGTATTTTTGCAACATATCATTTGTAAATTGCTTGACAGTTATTTCTCCCATTATTATTTATCATGTTTCACTCCTCGTAAACTGGAAAAAAAAAAGGTTTATTTTCTGGTTAACAGGGTCTAAGAAGAAGATGTCTCTTGATAAATGACAGGATATGAATCAGGGTATATTGCACATTGTGAAACATTTTGCCGTAGTAAAAGTGCAACAAATAATAATTCTATCAGCTTTATTGGATATTGGTTGTTCAGTCTCATATGTTAAATGGATCTGGTGCAGCAACTATCAAATCTAGGATAGCTGTAAAATGCACATCCCTAAGCCTTCAGCACCTGTTTTCATAGTGAAGGTAGGGCTAAGACAAAAATACTTTGTAAGAAGGCTGTATTGAGCAGGGGAAACAGCTGATTCTGCCTGCCAGGAGTGAGGGAAAATGCCATAGACTTAAAGCAAGGATGTGCTTCATAACTGCAGATACCAGGTACAAAAACCTCCTTGGCAGAAGCAAAGTTTGTGGTAGTGTCCACAATTAATTCCACAAAGACTGCCTCTGTTTTTAACTAAAACAATGAAAAATAATAAAAATAACAACCGTGACAGTAATAATGATAAATTAAAGCAATCATACTAGTACAAGGTCTCCTGAGTGGAGCACACTCTTGAAAACTGCTCAGAGACCTCTGCATGGGTTGAGTGAGTCTGCACATGACCACAAACCATCCCCATGTCTTCAGCTCTCCTCTGTCCCCTCTCCCCGAGAGCAGTTCTGAGCAGCAAATATAATAACAAATTACAGGAAGTCCACCCAAACATCTGCCACAACAATCCAAGGCATTCCAGAGCACACAGAAAGAATGGTGCATGGGAATAACCTCTCCCATGTATGTATGTATGTCCATGGGAGTATGATGTCCATGGGAGATTTGAAGGAGTGCAAGGGTACAGGCTACTTCAGTGAGGCATCATAGACAAAAGAACCTTTCTTTGGGATACAGGGCAACTTTAGCTGTATAAATTTAGGGTTAGAGAATAGTCTCTGCTCTATTTTATTTACTGAGATAGATTTAGATGGGATAAATAATTTCTCAAACAAAAAACTGCACCTGACAGTCAGTATGCGCAAGAAAATAAATGGTTGGCACGGTTTGTTCTCTGCCTCAGGGGCTGCCTGACGTAGTCACTGGATGTGTTTTAGCAATAAAATCTTGGCACTCTTGTAATTTGAAAGGTTTTGATAATGGGGGTACTGCCCAGTACAAATAGTTTCGTGAAGGCCTCTGCACCAGCTCACCAAGCAGCCAGACTGAGTGTGTTGACAGGTATTTTACAAAACAATTATTACTTTAAGTGTGTTTTCTGGGGAAAAATGAATTACTCTTTTACCTGAAAGATGTTTTCCCACAACCCAGTGGTAGGGAAGAATTTGGGCAGGAGACTAAAGGAAGAAAGGCTCCAGTACACACATCAGGAGTGACACGTACATTGCATATTACATAGAAAAATGAACAAAAACCTCACCTAACAAACCGTGCTGTAATGCAGCCAGTGGATTTAATGTCCTCGTCTGACATCAGCTGGCTACCACTGCAGAGAAGACGCTGACCTTGGTGAAAAAGGAAAGTCAATCACCACTGCTCCTTCTGTGCTCTCCTCATTTGTGCTCCAGAGAAATGAAGAGAATGGCCAAGGCCAAAGGCAGCAGCTCTGAGAGCAAAATCAGACACGTGCACTAGAAAAATCCAAAGGGCCATAAGCCAGCACAGTGACTGAGCTAAAGAGGTCTTGATCTCAGGCATCAGTGTTTAAAGAACACAGTTATAAATTAATTTAAAGCAACATGGAAGAAGATGGGGCACTCCACAAGGAGTCAGGACAAAGTTTTATTATATTCTCTGCCTACCTATAGACCTTTTTCTGTGAATTAAGCTGGACATTTTTCTCTTTGTGTCTTGTTCTTGCTCATCTTTCTTTTCTTTGGTGTCTGCAGACCACGTTGGCCAATCTCTAGGCTGTGTCTGGTTATGGAGTGCAAGATCCAGCCTAACACTGGTACTGTCTCCAGACACTGCAGCAATAAGAGATCTGCCCCTTTTCACATTGTGCTTTGGTTTGGAATTGAGTTGTCCTTTCTTCAGTTCTACTCTGCCCCTGGAGGTTTTTTTTGACTTCTAGAGCAGCTTCTATATCACCCTGTATTGAACCAGAATGGCTCAAAAAAAAAAAAGAAAAAGTTCTTTTTTTTCATTTCATAAAATATATACATCATCCCAGGGATGAGGCCTGCAGGACACACATTACCATGAGAGATGTAAAAGAGCTCATTCTGTTTGCCCTTTAAACAGAAGTTTGGAGGGTGGCTTGCTTTCAGAGTTTAAATACTCCAGGGGAAACAGAGACATGGGCAAAACCTCTGCTACATCCAGCACTGACACAAGCAGCAATGAGTGGAAGCTGAATTAAATTGCAGTTGAAGCCCATTCGTACTTGAGAAGAGGCTCAGACTTTCCTGCAGTGCATGACCACCTCAGTGTGCCACCCCACAAACTTCAAATCGTCTTCCTTCTTTGCAAGGTGCTGAGATGCATCTGTAAAAATGGCCATGTAGAGCCCTTGTGTTTCTCTGAAGGAGGTCTGATTAGTTAATTGTACTTTAAAGCCTGAAAATATTATATATTATTATGCCTACATACAATGTGCCTTTGAGACCCTGTTAATGAGAAAAACACTGAAGCAGATTATAAATTTGTTGGCACCTCTGTTTCTTAATCTTTTAATAGAGGCACCCATAGTAAATAAATAGGTTCAATCTGAGGCTTAATGAGTCCAAAAGAGCAAAGTGTCTCAGTGGAAAGAGCTACTTACTGGGATCATTATTGTTATTGCTGCAAGCACAGTCATAGAGGTCAGAATTTACCACATTTTTCTTTGTGGGAGAGAGGCTTTTGCTTTGAGGGAGATATGTGCAAGTCTTAGAAAGCAGATCTACAGACTGTTAAGAAACTTACTCTGACAGGCTATATAAAATGGGTAATTTTGATATTTTTCAGCAACAAAGCAGCAGCTTGCTTTCCATGACCACAATGGTTCATAAAACACTTTCTGATGACTGCTTTATCTGATAACCACAATTACTTGCAATGGGAAATGGAGTGTGACATGTTTATATGTAAGGAGAACTAACCAGAGCCAGATATGATCTACATTACCTCTAAAATACTCTACTCCTCTTTTTTTTCCGGTGCTGCATGCCTCCAAATATCTGAAAGGGAGTTGGGGGGCAGAGAACAGGCCTGTGAAAACATTCTTCATCTTAATGCACAAAATAAAAAGAAAGTATGGTAAAGATTAAACTTTTTCTGATAAAAGACTTAATATTGCTACCTAATCACTTGATTTTATTACATTTTTCAACAATATGCATGACACCACATGGCCAAATAAATTCAAGTGTCTTTTTGACATTTGTCTGGTTGATCAGGTTTTCTGTGGGTGACTGATGACTGTCATTGATTTCAAAGTGACTCTGATGATGATTTATGTGTGATATGTGGCTTGATTTTCAAAAACACCTCTTGTTGGCCTCACTTTAAGTATTACAGGTCAATAACACAACTGTAGTGAGAGTAAAGTGAAATCATTGATGAGTAAATGAGAGAAAAAATCCATGCACAATAGATCTTGAGATTTTTTTTTTTCAGGGAATATTTGGAAACCATCTTCTGTCTAGAAAAGGCAGTTGAACTTGACATTTGAAAATTAGGACCAGTCAGAGGTTCACCAGTCTGACAATTTGAGATACTCAAAGGAGCAATTTTTGAAAGTATTGGCCAAGATATGGAAAAAAAAAAAACCCAACTCAAAAAGGAATATAACACTTTTAAAATGTGTGTTAAATTTTGCTTCAGTAATGAGAAGGAATTGAAATTACATTCTCACAGAGCTGAACCCACCTTGCATAAATTTGAGGGAAACTACATTATTCAGAAGCCATGATAGTATTCTGAAGAATGGCTAGACTTGATAATTGTTTTAACAATCTGCTACTTTCTGGCAAAAAATGAAAGAAATTATATTACTGAGACTATATTAGGCAGCGTGGTCAACCAGTAGATTTATGGATCTCTGGGCACCATGGAACAACACTGTGTATCAAGGACTGCCAAAGAGGTTGCACTGCTTGGGTGATGGCTTTTAAATTTACCTTTCAAAAGAGATGACTGTATTTGGGCATCATAGAAACACTGAAAGTCACCGAACCATCCCAAGCATACCCAAGCAGTTTGTAGAAATGCTGTGAAAACGTCCTGACACAGAACCTTATACATTTCAGCCCTGACCTCATTATAATTCCTATATTCCCTCCAACAAAAATCACCCATCTTTGCCAAATTCTGCCAGTACAAGGTGGGTTCACTGCAGAGACACAGATGAAATGCCGAGTTTATTCCTGTGGGAGACCCAGGCAGAATGAGGTTTGAATGAGAAGAAAATACTCCAGTACCCCACTTAGTACATTGTAAGGTAGATAGGACATCCAAGCCAAGGGCTAAATGTAAAGATTGGGATTCGATTAACTCTGCAGGTAAACAGGAATGATACTGTGCTCAGGTTCACTGCGGTGGTCACCAGGGAAGCTGGAATGTTTAATTTAATACAGCTTATTAATTTTTTTTTTAAGATCACTGTATAGATCAAAAATTATTTTATTTCCTACTATCTATTCCTCATTATCCAAATATGCTTTGGATACTTATAATTAGACTTGACAGGTATTATAAGACTACATTGTATAACAGGTTGATATAAAACTTAGTTTGATATCTACAGACTGCTCTGAATTTGAAAGGAAGTGTGCTATAAAGCATATTCTATGTGGAAGTGTTCTAGGACAAAAAAAATGCTAGAAATTTGCTCACAAATTTTTTGTCTTTTCAAGGACAGTCTGCATATTCTTAAACATACCTTTAAAAAAATAAACCAGGATTTAGTTTAGGAAAACAAACCTACACATTATTTATCTGTCTTACTTCTTTGCAAAAATAAAGTATAGCCAAATAGTGGCCCAAATATGACTCATAATGTGGCAAAATGTGGAAAAATAATATATTTAAATAACTTAAATCATCACTATTGGATTTATCTGTTGGTTTGTTCTGCCATTTTTTAATTCATTTATTGTATAATGGAATTCTGTGTAGTCTCATGAGAATGACATTAAAACTGTGTTGCCAGAGGCAAACAAACATGGTACAGATGCTTAAGGGAGATTAAAAAAAAAAAAAAGCGCTAATATTTTACTGATGTTAAAAAAAATTTAAAAATGTCAGGACAGGAGAGGTGTTTAGGGATTCTTTTCTGTGTTAAAAGAGTGCTTCTCACATATATGGGGCAGTTGCAGTTTTAAACACACAGATTTTATTTCCGTGGCTTTTAGTGCTGGGGAATGTGACAGAGTTGTTTCTGACAGATTGCCCTGAGCGTGTATCTGATCTTTCCAACTGCTGCCTCCACGGTTCACTGAGAGGAGATCAGAAGGCCTGGGGTTGGCAGGTGGCAATGCAAAGCACACAAACCACAGGGTTGTCTTTCACGGCTTTTTTTTTTTTTCTTTCTCCCTTTCCTTGCTTGTTTCCTTTT
>VZRQ01008874.1:395039-406088 GCA_013397975.1 Machaerirhynchus nigripectus
CATTAGGGAAAAGTAAGCAAGCTTCCTGGGGGGGGGGGAAAAAAAAAAAGTGGTGTTGTCTGTCTTTGTCATTGTCATACCTGGATGTCACAAGTTTGCTGATGATGATGCCTTTTCCTGGTCTTAAAAATTAAAAGCCAGACACAGTTAAGGGAAAAAAGGGTTTTTACCTTGGTATTTAATAAGAATCCTTATGGTGTTCCACTTCACCAAGGGGGAATGCGCTGAAATGTGCACACACGATAAATCATGTATGCAATTTATAGACCTTGCANGCTGTGTGGTGAGGTTCACATGCTGGAGGGAAGGCATATCACCCAGAGGGACAGGCTGGAGAGAAGGGACCATGTGAACCTCAGGAAGTTCATCAAGGCCAAGTGCCAGGNATGGGCCTAATCTTAATTTACAGGATGTGTTCTAGAGAGGACCTTGGTTTCTCAGGATAGTGTAGGGCTTTCTGGCCTCCAACTGCGAGGCCTCCAGGATGTTCCATTTCTTGGCTTAGCAGCATACTAGGACTATGCTAAACTATTGGGCTTAAGGAATTACAGGTATGCATGCTAAGAGCACTGAGGATACATAAAAGCTATATAGAAGGTATATAAAAGGTATATAAAAGATATATAAAAGAAAAGGCAAAAATCATCATGGCATCAATGACACCAAGCTGTGTGGTGAGGTTCACATGCTGGAGGGAAGGCATATCACCCAGAGGGACAGGCTGGAGAGAAGGGACCATGTGAACCTCAGGAAGTTCATCAAGGCGAAGTGCCTGGAGTGATCAGAATACAGAAATACAGGCAAAGCAGAGAATGGTTTGAGAGCAGACCTAGGCAGAAGGGTTGGTCGTGTTGGTTGATGAGAAGCTCCACATGACCCAATCATGTGCACTTGCAGCCCAGAAAGCCCCAACCATGCCCTGGGCTGCATCAAAAAAAGGGTGACAGGCTTGGAGCAACCTGATCCAGTGGAAGGTGTCTTGCCCTTCCTGCCCAGGGGATTAGAACAAGATTAGAATTTTTCAATCCCTTCCAACACCATTCTATGATGATTCTGAGATTTCCACTCCATAGTCTGAGCCATTGTGTCACTCATTCAGGCATGGAAGTCAACCTGCACAGGTTCCAGATTTATGTAACAGCCATCATGGTTATCAAGGATTAAATACTGATAATATTTAATCAGCCAGATCAAGTTTCTCCTNCAGAAATACAGGCAAAGCAGAGAATGGTTTGAGAGCAGACCTAGGCAGAAGGGTTGGTCGTGTTGGTTGATGAGAAGCTCCACATGACCCAATCATGTGCACTTGCAGCCCAGAAAGCCCCAACCATGCCCTGGGCTGCATCAAAAAAAGGGTGACAGGCTTGGAGCAACCTGATCCAGTGGAAGGTGTCTTGCCCTTCCTGCCCAGGGGATTAGAACAAGATTAGAATTTTTCAATCCCTTCCAACACCATTCTATGATGATTCTGAGATTTCCACTCCATAGTCTGAGCCATTGTGTCACTCATTCAGGCATGGAAGTCAACCTGCACAGGTTCCAGATTTATGTAACAGCCATCATGGTTATCAAGGATTAAATACTGATAATATTTAATCAGCCAGATCAAGTTTCTCCTGAGAAACTATATCTTTTCCCTCCCACCCTTAATACAATTCATGTTTTAGTATATTATTTGAATATACAACTTAATGTGTTATTTTCATAATATTATTTGTGTATTTATCGTATTTTCTGTGTTAACTGTTTCCTGACTTTAACTTTCAACCTTTTTTGTCATTTTGACTCTTTTCTCTATGGAAGGATGCAGAAGCAGTGGTTCACTTGGCTGGTTACAGCCCACCATTTTTTTCTTTAAAAAAATCCTGGAAAACCTTGAGAAAAGGTTATCCTGGCTTGCAGTATCTACACATTCTGTATTTTCACCTCTTTACTGCCCTTTCCAGAGTCTGGCCAGACTGAAGGTTTGGAATGAATCAGCTGCATGAAGCATGGTAAATAAATAAATAAATGTCAGAAACCATTTCTAATCTGCAGAGGAGCTGATGCTGAATGCCTCCCAGTGCTGAAGGGGCTCTTTACAACGGTGTTTTGTCAGCATCCACATCCAAATTTTGCTGTGAGGCCAACTTTTTCTGCCAGGAATAATGGAGAGGTTCAACCTGATCCCAGCAGCATTTGTGGTCTGTGTGTGTTTTTGTGTGTAGATGCATATTCACACACACTGCTGGGTAAACTGAGCTGCAGCTTTGTCAGTAGTGGGCTGAAAAGTCTATTATTCTGAGTAAGAATGTGAGTTTATCAGTTATAACCATGATTTGGTCCCACAGGGTGTGTTAACATAGTAGCTTTTATACATCAAGAGTATCTGCATAACTGGAAGGATACATCATGGATAGAAGAGGTTAAACAGATGCTTCTAGCAAGGAATTTCTTCCATTTTGTTTGTTAAGACTCTAGTTTCTCATTTTACCCTGAAGCTAAATAATGAAGATGTAATCTGTCTTCCTCCCCTCCGCCCTTCTTCCACCTTCAGTCTTCTGCTTCTCTCTTCTCTATTTATTATATCCTTTCTTTGAGGCAATAAATAAGAAGAGGAATTCTTGTTTTGGCTTCAGCAAAAAAAGACTTCTAAGAAAAAATTTCTAAGAAAAACCCTACTCATTATCCCTCAAGCACCACCATTGCTTAGGTTTCTGTTAGTAAGTGGTCCAACCCATCTTGGGGATATAAGCAAGAAAGTTTGGTGCTCTCTTGCACAGAGTTAAGATTCAACCAGCTGTTAGCTGCTATTTTGGTTACTTTAGGGTGCTCAGTCCTATTACAAATCAAAACCCATGGGCAGGAACCACAGAAGGGTTACCCAAAGAAAGTGTCCCCTGAACAGGGAGCTTGCCAACAGGACAAGTTAACCACAGATACATGAACAAGTTACCACGGAAACCGCCCAAGTCCATGATCTTAACCTGCAGCAAAAGCGAGGTAATTTGAGCGAGGTTAGCAGGCAATAAGAGATCTTGTTATGTCTAATTAGCTAAACATGTTCTTACAGCTCTTCCTACCCACTAGCCATTTAAGTCTTTTAATTTTTCTCCCTCTGCACATTCATTTCTCATTGTTATACCCCTCATATGCAGTTTTTCAGACTCAAGTTTTTGCTATGCATCGTCCACGTGACAGGTCACTTCACATGGTGGAACCAAAATGTTCCTTATTCAGCTGTCATTCTTGGTTTGAGGTTCCTGTGTTACATGTCTCTTGCTTTAAACATTCCTCTGACCACAGAAACCACTCTGCTCATTCATGAAGCTCTTCTTTCAGCACACTGGAAAGAAGCTGAATAAGAAAGGCTCCATAAAGGCTCCATAATTTTTTCAATCAATTCATATTCTGCAAAAGTGTAAAATTTTCCCTGAATTAATATTGACATGGGGACGATCAATGACATTAGTTTAATAAAGATACTCTGCAATATTCCCTGTAATGAGATTGTTTGACAAACCTTTCTAATAAACTTCAAAATTACTAAACCCTCAAAATTAATTACATTTCAGGAAAAACAACCACAGTGATTCACCACTCCCGTTTTCTGACATATCATCCCCCTCTTATTGCATCCAGTAACTTTTTCTTTTAAAAGCAACTCAAGTAAATCCTCTTTTCATTGCATTGATCAACTCTTTTCTTTAAAGAGCAACTCAAGTAAAAGAAGGAAGGGTGAAACATTATTCTGTAGCCTGTGCATAAGACACTTTGATGCCTCATATATTTCAACATGTGCTTGTTTCAGTAAATTATTTCTGAAAAAAAAAATTCCATTGCAGTCCAAGTCTTTATAAATCCATTATAAACTCTTCCTCTGCCTCCCTTCTGTCGAACACTCACTTCAGCAGCATGGACAGAATCCCTGAATCCCAGCAGACCACAACTGCGTGGAGATGAAAGGAGGAAGGAGAGATTTCTTGCAATTTTCTTTTCACTGCCAAAAACTTAATATGGTGTTCCCTGCCTGCCTGCAGTCTGGATCTGTGAGTATGTTTAGATGTGAAAACTGTACAGAATATATGTGTGCTGCACTCAAAAGTGGTGTGAAGCAATGTGTGCTGTTAGGACAAACAACACTCTTTATTGCATATTTTTCTGACCCTTTTATTCCAGTGTTGGGAAATCATATTCAGCTTAGGCAAAAGGGGATTTTCAGAACTTTATTCTGGTAGTCTCTCCGTGTGTCTAAAAATGAGACATTTAGCTTGACAAGCTTTGGCTACTTTGGCTCAAAAGTTTATCCCACTTCTGTGAAGCACTAATATTTTTGTTTGGTTGTGGGGTGTTTTTTTCTTAATTTATGGTTTTTGTTTGAGGCCATATGTATAAACATGCAAAAATAAATATACAGCTGTTTCTGCCTCTTCCTTGGTTTGCATTTAGGTCTCCAGATTTCTTTCTGGTTCCCTTCAAATTCCTTGAATTGCATTTCCCAATCTTCATCGGACAACTGAGGAAAATACAACACTGAAACAGAGTCCTGATCTTCCCTTCTTGCTGACTCTTTCTTTATTGTCTTATTTTTCATGTCAATTGAGTGTTTTCAGGACAAAATATTGCTGTTAGAGACAAAATAATGTAATGTCAGGGAGATTTGCAAAGGCTACCAGGAATTAAGTTTACTTACTCAGTCCCCAGTGTGCTTAGTGACTCTGTCCTGATGAAGAACCTAATTCAAGTGGAAATTTAATGCCTAACACATAACTGAAAATACCTTACACAAGTATACAGATAGATAAAACATATGGAGGCTGTCTCTACTGGACTGATAGTCAACTCATGCTCACAAAGCAAAAGAAATCAGAGTTAAAATAAGAGTTGAATGCCACTAATTTTCTATTTGCTTAAAATGAAGTCTAAAATGTACGTTCACAACTCCTTTTACATGTAATTTTTTTTTTTTAAATAACCATCTGCTCTTAGCAGATGATAATTGATTTATTTGTTGTTGCTTTAAAAAAAAATTGAAAAGATTTTCCTTTCTTGTGAAAATAGCACTGCAGTTCCTAGATTTTTTTTTCCCCCTTACAAAATACAATGGAAGTTCATGTGAAACTGATGTAGAAATGTCTGCTTTTTGCAACCATCTTACGGCCTTCTATGTCTTCAGCTGAGCATTGCAATCAAAGAACCTTTAAAGATGACGGACAATTTAGAAAATTGTCAGATCTCTGAAAAATGCTTTGAGCAATTGACCTGAACTTATTCATCTTGAAGACTGATGCTAAGGATTTAACACTTCCACATTCTCTTCAAATTAGACCCAGAGCTATTGCTGAGTGATGCAGGATCATGTGGCTTTGAGTATCCAATTCAGTCGGATCCTGAGGCCATCTCTTTAGAAGCATTTCCTGATGTAAAGATGGTTTAACCCCCTCATCAGTCATGCTTTTGACAAGACAAAGTCAAAAGAGTGCAGTCTGTAGTAGAGAAGAGCAACTTGAAAGTCTAACCTGCAGACAGCACCCTGATTCCAGAGCAATTCCTACATGAAACGAGATGTTGATTCGGTTACTTAGCATTATACCTGTGAAATAATGAAATAACATTGTCACAAGTTGGAAAAAAATAGACCAAAACATGTACTTTGCTGGCTTTGCAGCTAAGCAACTGCACGGAGGATGTTTATCTTCATTGCAAACATTTACCCAAAGCAGGAATGAAATTACCCTGGAGGAACAGCTCCTATGTCACAAGAATATTCTGGATCCAAAATGTGGAAAAATAATAAAATTCCAAAAGGAAGAGAAAGACTAGACAGACATCAGTAATCTTCATCACAAAAGAGGCTAAAAATCTGCAGAAATTCTTTAAGTGTAAATTGAATCTAGAAATTTTTTGCATATGAAAATGAGAGATGTATTTATCAAAATAGCTAGTGTTAACTTAGAGTTTTCTTGTAAGAGTGTAGAAATTGCTGTAGCAGTCAGAGAAAGTGTCAGTCTAATCTAACAGGGGTCAATAGTGAATTGCATGAGCACAAGTGTTCAGTGATGCTTCATCAGATTTCTTTCAAAACCCCCAGCAATTTGCAGTTCCCAAATAAGAACATGTTTTTTCCTTGCTCAGAACAGACTTTAAGCTGTGTTTTATGTCACACCTTAGTGACTAACCAGGTGAGAAGTACATAATTGAGAACAGAAAAATCTCTCTGGTTTTGCCTAAAAATTTATTTTTTGTCAAGACCATTAAATGGCTTTCTCTTAAAAAAATGAACAAATTAATTTTACTCTCCACACTCCATCTGCTAAAAATAAGACATGAAGCCCATTACAGAAGTGCTGGACAATGCTGTTATTTTCTGCATTGCTAAAACTGCATTTTCCTTCCCATCCATTCCTTTCTTCCTTCCTAAAACAAACTCCAAGTAACGAGGGGAAGGGAAGGAATATCTGAGCCTCTATAATGTGAATTTCTTCGGAGGCTGGAGCAGCTGAGGTTGAGATATGCATTGCTGGGCCATGTGCTATATTTCCATGACATCCAGGCTCTTCAGGGCACAAGTTCACACAACAAAACTTTACCTTCTCCTTGGCCCAGTCTGCTAATCCTGCCTACATCCATACCCATTCAAGTTAGACCCCACTCTCGTCACCAAAAATGCTTTAGTGTGAGACCAGCAAAAAAGTATCACAGATTAACAAAGCCAAAAGGAAAACGCAGAAAACTCTTACAAGACACATCACTATAGGGAGGGAGAAGGAGGAACAGAACTAATTGCAAAACCTTCATGATAATAATTATTTCTGTGGTCAAGAAAAACAGCAAAGCTGAGCCTGCAGAATTGCCTGCCATGGAATTGGAGTGAGGTTTGTCCAACTGATTATTCTGAAGGCTTCCAAACTTTAAGAGTAATGGTTTAAGAGTTGTTCCAAACTATAGGAGTAAGGATTTAAGAGTAACGGTGTTGACATGAAATCCTCCTTTCACATTTTTGTACCATGTTACTCATTAATTGTGCAGGCTGCTGAAAAGAGGATTGCTTACCCAGGGACTGAAGGGAAAAAGTAAGGTGCACTTGTTAGGTTTCATGAAAAATGCTGGCTTGTGAGAGTGGAAACTAGTGAATTCCAGTGGAACTCTGTCCAAACTAAATGCGTAACTGCAGTGTTTACATTGGGGAATCGGACCACACATGAAGGTTAAAATGTTTCTGTTTCCAGAAGAAAAAAGTTTCAACATTATACTTTTAAGCAGTAAATCACTTTCAAATGAAGATAAAATTCTACAGGAAAGCAAAATATTTGACACTGAGAGAGGTAGAAATAGGAGGTTTTAACAACAAAGACTTCTGCTTAACTTTTTCATTTGATGTGCACTTGTTTAGACCTGAAACATAGTCATTGAATTTCTGGCCAGAAAAAGTCACACTGCTTCCTCACAAACCCTGGTTTTCAAATTTTTTTTTTTTCAGAATAAATTGATTTTGAATTGATCTTAGTTTTTCTCCTTCTTTCAAAAACATCATTGCTCAGTGGCAAGAATATGATAGGCAGTTTATAGATGTGAAGATCTGAAGAGAGAGAAGAAGCGTAAAAGGCCTTGGAACACTTTTTTATTTTCTTTTAAAAGATATTCCATGACATGTATTATCTGAACAAATAACAACAATGCTGCTTGTCTTAAGAAGACAGAAAGATTGATTTTTCCTGGTTTTTATGTTTCTGCTTATGATTTCGTGCCCAGCCACTGCTGTAATAGCCAAGTGTCTGAGCTTTGACCTGAAGAACAGCATTTCACACTTGGAAAGATACTTATACCAGCCTGTAGGAAGTCTCTGCCACCATGCCTCTTGATACAACACTTGTCCAAGGAAAAAAATTAATAACTGTCAAAACTGACGTGGGTATAATGCATCTGCTCTTGGGTTAGTGGTTTGGGCTGCGTGTTTCTGAAAACAGGATTCAAATATATACAGTGAATGTCTTTGGCTGTAAGAAAGGCAGGTGGCAATCTAGGAGCAGTCAGCTCAGCCGTTGCTGGACATGGTCTTATCCATCGAAATGAAGAGATTTTCTCTGTTCAGGGAACCAGCAGTAGAATGGGAGAAAAAGGCCTCAAGTTGCACAAGGGAAGGTTTGGACTGGATGTTAGTAAAAATGTCTTCACTGAAGGGGTGTGCAGGCACTGGAACAGACTGCTGAGGACAGTGGTGGAGTCACTGTTCCTGTAAACGTTCAAAAAGACACGTAGATGTGGCACCTCAGGACGTGGTTTAGTGGTGGGTTTGGCAGTGTGGCATTAACGGGTGGACTTGGTAAGCCTAGAGGTGTTTTCCAACCTAAATGATTCCTTGATTATAAGAACAATGAGAAAACTCACAGCTGCTCTGTGGGAGTGTCTTAAGCATAAACTTGGTGGTCAGGGCTGGGATCAAAAAAAAAAAAATCACTGCTCACGTCAGTCAACACCCATTCTTTTCCATTTTATTGTCCGGGATGGCATTCTCTTTCTAGACCTGTGGGATTACTTGTCTCTTTTTCCTTTGGCAAAGTTACTTATTAGAGACTGAGAAAATTGTGAATTGATGTCCACAGCTCTTTTCTCTAACATGTTATGGGTTACCCCTGTACCAAATGCTTACTAAGTTTGCCCTGATATGCTGATGGAATGGGCTGTGATGGGGAGGGACCCAAACACGTGCATGGACTCTTCCTGATTGCTTGCCTGTCTCTAAACTGATATCCAGGTGCTAACGAACAACCTGGCACCTGGTTCTTCTTTTCCAGAATGGGACTTGTTGAGAAACAGAAAAGAATCCACCAGACATGAAGGGAAGGATATGGATCTTTCTAGGATGTTATTCAGAACTTTTCCTGCTCCTGTTCATAGCTTTTTCTATCAGTTTTTTATTTACTGTGGTTCAAACAAGGCTGGTCAAGATGCGCTTCCCTCCCTATTCAGTATCTTTTCCTTACAACTCTCATAAATTATTGCCTGTTAAAAATGCAAATCATGATCAAAACCAACAGGAATTCCTCCAATTTGCCTCAGTGGGATTTAGATGAGCACTCTGTTGAGCAACATGTGTACCCTTCTGTCTCTGATCTAGACCATGTGCCTTCAGAAAAAGAAAAAATACTCATAGAACAAGGCTTTTGAACATAATTATTCAGAATTATGTAACAGAGTTATATGATGGCTACTAGGGTAGAAGTCTGTAACTGAAATTAGGAGAGTCCTTGCAAGGCTTAGCACTCCACCTGCAGCCTCCAGGTGTCTCCATGACAATCTGGAGGTCCCAGTGATGAGGGAAAACTGCAAAAGCCATCTGAAGTAGACCATGTTGTTGCAGGGATGAGATGCACAAGTGGAAATGCAGGAAATGCATTGCTTCCCTGCCTGAAGACCACCACTAACTCACCCAAGATGAAGCTGTTGACTCTGATATCACGATCTCCATCAGTGAAATCTACTTTGGGGTCCTTCTGTTGCTGCCATGGCCAATGGTAGCAACAAAGCTGAACACAAAATAATCTGATCCTGATGGAGATTTTCCAGCTAATGACAGTCCAAGGACAGAGGCAGACTATTGATCTGTTTGGTTTCTCTGCACTTTCCATCTCAGATACAGGTATTCAGGTATTTTTATGCTCTGCCCATGGGGGCCGATGATTGCCAGTGCCTCCCCACCCACCACCCAGCCCAGGTGGTTTTGTGCAGGAGCTGACCTTCGTGGGGAACTGGCTGTCTTAAGGATGGCAGCTCATCCATCATGGCTTTCACAGGCTGTCAGCATTGCATTTAATCTCAGTTGTAATTTTCCAGGAGAGGTTTGCAAAAGCCACAAACAGAATCCTAATGCTGTATAATGAGGTTTTTAGCCAGCGAATGCTTCCCCTCAGGAGGAAGCTGTTCTGTCTTCTAGCTGCTCTCAGCCATGTGGAGACGGGGAATTCCCAATTCAGCCTACAGTCCCATGTGCTGTTCACAGCCCACATGCTGTTAGAATTGGTATACCTTTACTAGAAAACATTCAGTTATATGTTGTCGTATATCTTCCCTCTCAGCTCACATGTGCTCTCAGAAATGGGCACTCAGAATCATGCATTTTACAAGAAAGACTTCTTCAAGGACTGACACATCAGGTCTTTGAGGCTTCATTCTCATTCTATGGATTTGGGGGATCTGGCTCATTGCTTGTAGTCTGACTTTCAAGTCCTTCTTCTTTTAAGTCCTGATCAAAACCCCACCCAGACAATCACAGTTTTTAAAAGTTTGAATCAAACTTATGAAACTTCTCTCAGCTCTTAAATTTTCATTTTTCATTATGTTCACTGCACCTCTCTTCCACCTTCATTCCCTTCTTAAGGTATACCAGCACAGAAATGAGCTAAGTTGGAATCAACATGACCAGAATGTTTCCTCCTGGAAACAATGCCAGATTCAATCAAGGAGGGTTACTCTAAGGATGAGATATAAAGCTCTGCTTCCCAGACATATATTCAATAGCATGACCTCTCTCCCTGACCTGTCTGTCCGTGTCACTCTGACAGATCATAGCTGCCACTGACACAGACCCATGGAAGCTGCAATTTGTCAACAAGTCCCTGGGTTGTGCAGATCTGGAATGGATTTCTATGATATAGTTTCCCTTCCGGCAATAAGATGGGAACAGGGTAAATCCCTGGAATTATGTGGGCCTCAGTCACCTCATCAAGCTTTATCCCTTATTTCTCATTCCATAGGTGCCTAGCCTCTTGACCGAACGATGAACCAAGGGAAAAATGTGCATTTTTTTCCTCTAGACACCTCTTTATATTTACAGATTCTTCAGCAAACAGATTAGTTAAATTGCTATAGCTATATTCATTGGTGCTAGAAGCAGTAATGATAATTATTACAACGTTATATTTTTAAAAATTATGTTTTCAGCCTTGAAGCTGAAAAACATCAGCTAATCGTCCTGGAATTGTTTGTGCCAGGTGTCCTCCTCGTGCTGAATTAGCTCATAAAATTTTGCCGAAGCAGTTAATCAGCTCCTGAGGGCAAGATTTAAGAAAA
>VZRQ01008874.1:407427-419917 GCA_013397975.1 Machaerirhynchus nigripectus
AAAAAAAAAAAAGAAAACCAACAACAGCAACGTACCAAGATGAGTTTTGTGGTAGACAGTAGCAATTGAGACTTTCCATAGCCTATTATGTAGCCTTTCACGGGGCTGCCTCAAATTACTGTTTTGCCTTTTCATAAGGATGTTTGGAAAGTGACTTGAATAAATCATGATATTCAAATGCAAATAAAAACAAAGCCTGAGATTTCTGACCGAGAATTTGAATATGCACCATACATGTTAAGTCATACAATTCATTTATTCAGATTTATGTTCAAATACGAAAGGAAAGGAAAGGACAGTCTATTGTCTGGGAAGCTGGGTTAACATTAAGAAGCTCACAGGGTTTGCTTTGTGTTTTGCTGTGGACTTGCTGCATGTTATTGGATGAGCTCCCAAAGTGTAAAAAGTACCTTAAGTCGCAGGCAGCAGCAGCCCTTTTGATAAGCATTTGAGCTCTATTTGAAGCAAACATTAATCAGCATGCTGAGCACCCTTCCATTTAACAGCCTGGCAGGTCAAATGCCATGAGATAGCCAATTTGGAAATTTCAGAGAAAATGATCACTGCTTCAGGAGTCAGGCAGGTGCAAAGAGCTGTCTTGCTTCCCTGTAGGCTCGTACAGTTCCTCACAATACAGACACGTTTCCCACATTCCCACATTTCCCATGTTCTACAAGAGCAGTAAGTACACAAGGACACTTAGGGAAGATGAGCTGAAAAACAAATAGATTTTGGATCTTCATACAGCTCAGGTATGAGCTCAGTGAGGATTACAGGCCTGCAAAACCAAAACACTCCAAGGCATGCTCAGAAATTAATGTGACTGAAAAATATTAAAGTATGAAAGCTGGTGTGCTTAAAAAATCAAATTGCCTCCAGGATTAGATTAATGCTCAGCAAAGATTTTCTAGGGCCTTAATGCTGTGTAAGTCTTTCTAGTCATCCATTCCAGCCCATAGAATAAAAGTACCAGCACTGTCAAACCAAAGGATTACTGTACTAAAGAGAGGAAATACATGGAAAAATTGATGCATCAGAATAAGGGACATAAAATACCTGAGCAAATGAATACTGCCAGTCTGCTCTGTTCAAATACCTCATGATATCAGCCTGATTCTTTCACTCTTGAATCTTTTTTGTTGGATGCTGTCCCATTATTTACTTGGTCGGTGATTTGCAGGATCAAAGAAGTCAGACCATATAAATTACAGTGTTCTCATGTTGATTAATGTTTTGTGCATTAGGCAATATTTATGGAATTTTCTTTTCTTCGTAGGTGTCAACTGAAGAAGGAATGAGCTTAGCCAGAGAATACTCCTGTTCCTTTTTTGAGACTTCAGCTGCCCTCCGCTTCTACATTGATGATGTCTTTCATGGACTAGTGAGGGAAATTCGAAGGAAAGAGTCCTCACTGCCCATGATAGAGAAGAAGATGAAGAGGAAGGATAGTCTGTGGCGGAAACTGAAGGGATCCCTGAAGAAAAAAAAGGAAAGTACAACCTGATGGCAGTTCTCCATGAGCCACTCATCAGGAGCTGACCGCAGTAACCTGTAATTGTTCAAAAAGGCAGCATTGACACAGCATCTTCCAGGCCAGGTCCTGGAGTTCCTTCCCTTCAGCTCTCATGCAGAAGTTGCTCCTTGAAGGCCCACTTCATGGTTTCCCTGTGGCTCTTCTGTTCCATAGTGTCATTTATCATACCCTCTCTTACCATTTCTGCAACTCTGAGTGGAGACAACACTATGTTTTTTTAATGTGTGTTCCATGGCTGGTCTTCAAATGCTATGAGTTATGCCAGCATCCAAGGCAGAACCAGCTTCCACCAGCTCTAGGAAAATGGATACAATTACTGCCACCTCTCTGCATGCATGGGTCACTTCTCCATCCCAGGAACGAATGACGTTGATTTCAATGGACATTTTGACAGTTTAAGGACTTTGGGATTTGACCTTCAGCTTTGCATTCTCATGTAGGTTTAAGGTTAGAGTGTGCTCGGCCTGCACACCCGTGTGTGTGTGTGAGTGTGTCCATTCAAAGGGAACGCTGGGGACTCACAACTCTGACTCTGTGGTGCCCTGTCCCCACTGTGGGCTGTCCGGTCAGCAGGAAGGTTTTGCAAGCAGAGCACAAGTCAGGCACCAGCCCTGCAGAGGCTGCAGGGGTACTGCTTTGTCTCCTCTGACCTGTGCTTGCCAGGGCTGGCTGGCAGAGGTGCCGTGTCCTACAGACATGCAGTGCTTTAAGTCATACAAGAGTTTGTGTTGGAAAGGAACTTTGAAAGGTCACCTGGTCCAAACCCCTGCAGTGAACAGGGACACCTTCAACTCGATCAGGTTGCTCAGAGGCCTGTTCAGCCTGACCTTGGATGTTTCCAGGGATGGGGCACCTGCCACCGATCTGGGCATCCAGTGCTTCAACATCGGCCACAGTCCCCTGTCCCACCAAGGAGCTCACAAGTGCTCTGTCTGTCCAGTGAGTCCCAGAGCCCTCCCTGGAGCAGTGCACCTCTGTCCCAGCATGTAACAGCATCTGTGACACAGCACCCAGCCCTTCACTTACTAGAGAATTGCATCAGCTCAATCACGATTGTTCACAGTCCTTGACCATCCAACTGAACCACTTGCTTAATCAGTTGGATAAGTCTTTTAAATACCCCTTTTTAAAGCTGGCATGAAGTAGAGTATATGCTCCTAAAATTTTTTTCTCTCCCCAGACTTCTTTTGCTGTTGTTGCTATTTATAAATTTTACAGATAGAATATGCATAAGTTTTGTCAAAAATAAAGATTGTGATTTCCATGGAGCCATACTAGTAGTCAGTGTCATTTGTGTCTGTCCTGGTGTGATAACTGATATAATGAAAAATATGTATCTTTGTTAGTAAGTATTCCTTTTTTCACTTTCATCTTTGAATTTTTGCAGAGTTTCAGCTAATTATGTTTTTCATAGTCTGGATGGGATTAGATTTGTGTCCCTCTGTACATCCTGGAAAGGTTATGGTATTGTGAATAACTTTAGTTCATTAAAATCTTGTTCTCCACTCTCCCTTCCTTTCAAGGGAATCCAGTGATATTTTTTGACTTGTCAAAAATCCTCCATCAAAAGTAATGTTGAGTATTGAAAGAATAATGTGGCTATATTTTTATTTGAGAAATATTATTTCAGAGGAATGTGAATACATACCCACATTCAAGGCGAATTTTCTGTTTCCTGCCTCTGAAAGCTGAAGTCTGCATTTATACCATTGTAATTACTATTATTATTGTATCTGTATTGCCACAGAGATTTTAGGTCAAGCGTCCTAGAGATGAAAAGATGCACTTGTCCAAAGAGTTTGTGAGCTAAGTATTGGTGGAGGGACAACGGGAGGCTGCACTGAACAGATGGCAGCTATGAGACAATAAATAACAAGGGGAAACATCTGTGTCTGTTCCAATCCTGCACACTGCATAGAGGGGAATGAAGCAGTCATTCCCTGTGTAAGAGAGCACAGAAATTACCACCCTGAGAAACTGTGAGGGATGGTCTTTGTTTTTTTCAGGGAGATGCCTGAACTTTGAGTCAATTGAAAAACATTTAATGTTGGTTATGCATTTCACCCCACCCTACTGAGGGACATATAATATCAGCATGGACTTGGTTCTGTATTTTTAGGGGTACTTTGGTTCAAGTCAGTTTGTAAGACAAAAAAGATTGCAGAGGAAAGCCTAGGTACGGTCTAAAATTAAGCCTTAAATGGATTAAATTAATTAAATATGCCCATTCACTAGCATTAAGGTCATCTGGCATAGAGCAGCATCTTTCCATATTGTTAAACTCTCTTAGCCTTCACAGCAGGCTCACTGCACACACAAGCTGCTCTTGGAAGTGATTCCTCATCTGTGCCAGGTTCTGCCCCGTGCTGAGCAGTGGGTCACAAAAGTGCTGCACTTCTGTGGTCTGAAACGAAAATAAGCACCATTCTAAAAGTTTGGCACTATAGATGTGCTCGGGTGTCTCCTGGGACATGTTCACATTAGTGGTACACACACAGGTTGCATAATCATATTTACAGCTGTAGCAAGCCTGTGGGAACTCCAGGTTCTCAGGGTCTTCACAACCACCCCTGACAGGCTCATTTTGAAAGATATTTGGTACCAGGTTAGTCTCTACAGGAAAAAATGAGGTCTCATACCCTCTGAGGATCTTCTGCTACATCTTCTACGAGCAATTTCAGGCATTTGACAATGTCTCAGGCAGGAAAGTCTGTGTTTATCTCACTCCACTTTGACCATGTAAAATTGGAGGATGATGTCTAGACATCTAGACATCAGAGTCCCTCTTTGGTTAATACAGGGAGAGATGTTCACTGTCTGGTGATTTTTCCGATACGGCATGGATGGTTAGCATGTGGTGAATTCCCCCTGAACTGGCTGCCTCTTTCCAGTGACTATATTTCACTCCACAAAAACCAGCCCAGTCTCCCAGATAACATTTTGATGTCTAAATTCAGGTGGGATAAACCCCATCTGTAAGGACTTTTCCACTCAATATCAACAGCAGAGAATAGTTCTGCAAATGCTAGGCATTGAGCCTTGTCTCTGAAACACCTCATGATCCTTTCCTTTCAAACTGGGAAAGTCATTCTGATTTACCATGACCAAATTCCTCAATAATCTATAATGCTTAACCTCAGTTAATTGAGCAGAGCTGATGGAGGTTAGAGTCAGTGAGGGTAGCATAAGTCATAACTTCACAAGAGGCTGGGTACAGCTCCTTTACCTAATTAATCAATTTTGATTCCATCACAGAAGACTGTATTTAGCTGTCAGACCTAGCTGAGAGAATTAAAAAAACAGCAGCTCTGTGTCTGAAGACTTTTCTATCTCTGACTAGTCTCTCATCTAATCATGTCTGGAAGATTTGAAGAAGGAAACAGATCACTTTGTTTCGCTGTGTTGCATACAGTCCCGTGAAGGTGGCAGCTATAACTTATTCCACTGTCAGACTGTGTTGCTACTGGGCCATAATTCAGGTTCCTACAGGAATATAATTAAAGCCAGCTAATAAATAAAATAAAATAATAACAATTTGCAAAAGTATCCTTGGTGTCTCTCACAAACTCATAATATATGGCAGTTAATTACCCTTCTTCTCAGCTGTGGCAGATCACATGTTGCCTCTAGTTGGGAAGTGATCTGGGGAAGGCTGTAAGTCAAGGTGGAATATTGCAGAACCTAAGTTTTCTTTTTCACATATCTTTTGCACACCAGCCTCAGAACCTTTGGAGAAGATCCTCCTGTGTTCCCTCAGATTGGCAGTTCATAACTATGTTAGCAATCGGATGTCTTTACAAATGATTGAAAATAATTTCTTTACACACCCAAAAAATGTCTGCTTTGAGACTGAGATGTAAGAATGCATAGCTAGAATGAAAAGAATTAATTATCTTTTTTTGTCCACTACATACATAATATATAAAAAATATATATAAGCAATATATATACACTATTATATGTGTAGTTTCTGGATTTCTCTTATTCGTAAATTTAGATATTTGAGTCCTCTCGGTATCATGACAGACAGGAAAAAAAATGCAGAAAGCAAAAGATGGGCTTAGCAGAACTCAGTGTCTCACAGTGACAATTTACACTTCACAACTCAGCCAAATTCTTCTCCCAAGCTGAACATTTCTCTTGGCATCCCAGATGTGATATTTGTGATAAGCAAAATACCTGCAAGTGGGTCTTCTTGTAGAAGAAGTAAACAAAGGTTCCTACTGCAGCCACTTCAGAAGGTGACATGGAGATAATGATGTCAGCTGATAAAAATTAAGTGGAAAACTGTCCATGCATTTCATATAAATCACAAAAAGTTCATAGTTAGCTGCTATAGCTAACTATATGCACTAGTGTTGGCCTGAATTTGTACTAGCAATCGAAAGAGGGATGCCTAACATAGACAATTATGCTAATATAATTCAATTAACTCTACTTACAGCAGTTAGCCATATTTAGACATTCCCTTCAGGGACTCTTATTTATGCAAGTGTGCATCACACACTGCTCATTACTTATGACTCTGAAAAAAGTACCTGAACATTAGCAGAGGAATGGCAAAATCGCAGAATGTGACTTTAATGCAACATGAAAATCACTGTTCTCATAACTCTGAATGGCAGTTCAATGGAATAGTGTCTTAGACCGGATCAGCCTCCCTTTTAGTACTGTTTCTACCTTGATCTGTCCCTTCAAGCATGTGGAGTTAGGATGTCTGCCTGGCAAAATGATTTGTAATGGGGATGGCATTGTCTCACAGACGCTGGGAAAGTCACCCCAAGAGGCATTGCCGGGCACCTCTAGCCTGATTTATCATTCCCTGATGCTCTTGGTTCTAAACCTCCTCAATTTGAGCTCTCCAATTTTGTTACATCGTGCTGAATTATGGGGTTGTTTTGTGATGAGGACAAATGTCCACTCAAGAGCACCAAACTCATTTCGTGATCTGAACTGTTTCCCCAAGAGGTAATAAAGACAAGAACATCCAATGCCATTGTATCACCTACTGTATATCTTCTGTCAATAGATAATTAATATGACAATTAGATTTTCCTATTCTCGCACTCTGTCATGCATCATTTTTTTACAGCGCTTTTAGACCTACAGCTATTTCAAAAACTGCTTGATCAAGCTAGAAAGCCATCAGTTTTCCTGGTGCTCTTAGAACAGATTTCCAGTAAAAGAATAATTTAGGAGGGTAAAGTAAAGCAAGTCTTATAATAATATTATATTACCTTAGTTGTATAAAAAAAGCCCGGTATCATTTTACCCATATAGATTAAGTATAACCAATAGAAGAGAAAAGCAGTCTATTTCACATCTGTGAAATTCAGAGGAGAAAAATATTATATATTTATTCTCTTCCTGCATTCTACAAACAAGATAGTTTGCAATTACTGTTCCTGGAATGAGGAAACTAGGATAGAACTAGTAGATTAAAGAACTGCATTGTAACTCACGGTTGTGACTTCATTTAGCCCGTTCAGAAAATTTTGTAGGGAGTTCCTTCCATTAGTCTCTCTGCCATCCCAAAACACCAAGGGTAACCTATCCATTTTGAGGTCTATCCAAATAAACTCACTCTTTTTCTTTTTACAAGGCTATGTAAGTGACAGGACAAGGGGAAATGGATTTAAATTGAAGTGAGTAGGTTTAGAATAGATTTAGGTACAGGAAAAAATTCTTTCTTTTACTGTGAGGGTGGGGAGGTCCTGGCACAGGTTGCCCAGATAAGGTGTGGCTGCCCCAACCCTGGAAATGTCCAAGGTCAGGTTGGATGGAGCTTGGAGCAACCTGGGATAGTGAAAGGCGTCCCTGCCCATGGCAGGGGGTAGGAATGAAATGAGCTTTAAGGTCCTTTCCAACCCAAACCATTCTATAATCCTATGATTTTATTCAATTTGTTCTCTTACATCAGCCCCAGCTATTTAAAAGACAGCCCCAAATGCTTTTGACAAACTAAAGACAGAGTTTTCTGCCTTCATAAATTTCTCATTAATGTTCACACTGAGGAGAAAGAGTGGTGTTTTCCATGATAAAGTTTTGCGAAGTCATTCAGCTTTCTGAACAAGAAACTGCCAGTTCCTGCAAACTGAATTTGCCTCCACTGCTGACTAATCACAGATGCCTCTTTATGTAGGACATTGACTGAATAAGCTTGAACACATAAAGCATTCAGCCAGCATAAGTGGGCAGCTCCTCTGAATGCAGAGGAAAATCTTATGGTTGATTCACATCCGTCTCCAGAACATAACTGCACATTAAGGCATGACAATGAATATACTTCTATCACACAGAGGAAAATGAGGTTTCTGTGACTGAAAACTTACAAAACCCATAACCCAAAGCGAAAGACAATTTAAGGAAGAATAAACAGGCTATTAGTAATGACAAGGATAGGCAGAAGCAGTCGAAGAGAATACAGTAGGAGCAAATGTATGAAAATTGTACAATCATAGAATGGTTTGGTTGGAAGCGACCATTAAAGGTCATCTAATTCACCCCTCCCTGATGAGAAAAAGGACAACTTCAACTAGATCACTTTTCTCAGAGCCCTGTCCAACCTGACCTTAAATTTTTCCAGGGATGTGACATCTATCACCTCAGTGAGCAACCTGTGCAGGTGGGTCAATAGAACTTGGAAAGCCTTGCACCATTAAGAGAACTTGGAAAGCCTTGCACTCTGGACGAATCTTAAAGTCTTTTAGAAAAGGACCAAGAGCAGATAAAATGACAATAAGATATAAGCCAAGATTCAGTTCCAGTGCACACACTGTAAGAGCTTGGTGGAGGATATTAAGATGAGATGAGTGATACTAAGAGAAATAGATATTGATGGTGATTTGCTTCATCCTTCACATAGGTGGTGCAATTTGGTTGGCTTATAAAATGAAGGGGAGACATCAGAGAAGTTACTACTGCTGTGAATATGCAAGACGGTCTAGGAACATTTTAATGAAAATCAAATACAAAGAACACAGCACAGAATGGAAAATTGAGCCAGAGGAAACAATACCAAAACTCAGTAAAGTGAATGGGAAGTTTGTATTTCCTCCCTGAAATTTGCATCAGGTTTCTAATGAGAATCTGATTGAAGCTGACTATGGAATAAGTTGGTTCCTCTCTGAAACTTCTCCAGACACTTAAGAGAACAAACCTCTCTATGATCTTCATTGTCTGCCCATGCTGTGTATGTTTCAGAAACTGAAAACAACTCTTTTCAACAGGACAGTTGGGGAAAAAGTAGGATGCTCAGCTTTGTACTTTTGGAAGGATAGAAGCACAACCCTCATTTTTATGCCTCATAACTAATATAAAAGATGGAATGATAGCTCCCTGCTGAAAATTTTAAATGATACTTCAAATATATGGTTTCATCTGGGAGAGCTGCTACCATTTTGCAACCAGTGCATGCAGATCTTTCGCTGCTGGCTTTTTCCCTCCCACTGTGCTCAGACCAGATGTTAGTGAAAAATGTAGGAACCTGTTTCTGCTCTCCTGTTTAGTTAATAGGGTGTTCACCGAATACTCCTAAGTCTTTATCTAGCAAAACTGGATGAGATCCAAGTTATCAGAGAATACAGCAGGGATGTCTTTAAGGAGGCAGATGTTCAAAGGAGTACTTTGAAGAGTTTTTTGACCTGTGAGGAGTTGATTACCATGATGTGGATGAAAGATGAGAAGAAAAATAGATGAAACCACAAAGCCTAAGAGAATATGCTATACCTGCCAATAAAAAACTTCAGAAAGACTTACGTTATAGAAGCTGTAAAATACTGCTGTGATAAAAGTTCTGAGCCAGGATAGACCTTCAGGGACTGCAGAGAAATTTGAGAACACTCAATACCATCTCTGTTCTTTCACCCGACAGAGATTTCTCAATCCACTTGTCACTGAGTGATAAAAATCCTTGCAGGGAATCACATGCACGGGAGAGAAAAAGCTATACTGTGGCACAGAAAGGTCTTAAATTTTAATGGATAAGGAGGTCTGACTAGTTTGAAGATTGCCCCCCATGAGTTAGATTTTGTGAATTAAGAGCAAGTTTGAAGACCATTTTTAAAAGCCCTCAGTACACCTTGAACATAAATCAGTGCCAATAATTTCACTGATACACAAGTGACTGTGCTGATTTTCAGCCTCATACTGAAGCAGCTTGTCCTCCATGGCCAGCACCTTCCAGACACCACAGAGAACCAGCAGCCCCATATATTTGTCTGCTGCCAGGGGCTGACCAGCAGTGGATGAGTGCTAAACTTTAGACTCTGCCTTACAAACCCTCTGTTGGGCTCACAGTCACCTGTGGGTGTCACCCAGTCAGAGCCTGGAGGAGGAATTTCGTCCATCACAACCCTCTGGGCTGCAGCAGCTCCTTCCACCTGGGATGGGTGTGAGCAGGAGCAGGAGAACCATCACTGCTGGGAAGGCGTCTGAAGGCAGATGCCCTTTCCCAACCATCCCTGAGCTGTGCTGATCAAACAGGGAACAAAAGCTCTTCTTGATGTGTTTATTTATTTTCCTGCAAAAAAAGTTTTAGAATACTAGAGTTAAATAGAATTTACCATTTTGTATTGTTTTGGAGCTGCATGTATTCTTTTTATCTTGTAGAGTAGTGCAGGCACTATGTGACTGCCTTCTCACTAGAAAATATGTACTCTATACTCCCAGAATATTCTCAGAGACACACACATATACAAACACACACTGTATTCCAGCCCCAGAATTTAATCTGTGACCATCTATCTTGCAGCCTGCATCTGAAGTTAAATTAGGCTGATTTTTTTTTTCCACATCTTTATACTACAGAGGAAAAAAGAGGGCTCATAAGCTTCATAATTTTACTGATAACACCCACACCATCTATTTTCTATGTGCCTCATTGGGTATCTTTCAGTCACTATTTTCCTAAACATAGAAAACATAATAGTCTTCTTTTCACTCCAAAGAAATCCAGAAAAAAGTATCTTAAATTAAACGTATAACTTTAATGTGGCCATATTTGCCTAAAATAACGTGTTCAAGTGCATCAAATTTGGGTTGTAACAATTCATGTTGAAGATGAGCAAGCTATTGGCACTTGGTGGAGTACTTGCTTGTGACTTATCTTAGGTATTTTTAGTCTCTATAAAAAAAGTGTGCCAGTGAGAGAGTGGAGTCTGCTGGGATGACTTTGGGTATGTACATTAATCAGCACTAGCAGGAAAAAAGTAAATAGAGGTTCAATATTTGGCTAACTTCCAACTGTTGAGACACATTAGATGGTGGGTAAGGCTTGCAAGGGAACTGGTAAAGGCCTTTACATTTAGGTCACCTATATTTAGACAAGATAAAGCACTGTGTCTTGTCCTACTAAGAACTGTCCCAGATTAATAGATCATTTCTCTCCCCAGCTTTCACATTTCTGCAGAGGACTGCTGTGCTGCTGCCTAAAAACAATGCCTGGATTTGAAATAAGTTTGAGTATGATTTAAACAAAAATAAACTGCATTTATCTTTAGAAAATGATAAGCTGAAAAGGATAGGTTCCTACTTCACTTCGGCCAATTCATAGTATATTTTGTGGTATATTTTTTGGTTCAGTTTCTGGGTTTAAGCACTTGCAGGGACCTAGGTAATATGAGTATCGTTTATCATGGGTTTCCCTCTAAGAGGATGAGAATTCCTCTAGGTCCTTGTTTTGGTATATTTTCCATTGCCTTACTTTAATCAAAGGTTTACAATGCAATAGAATGTATGTTTCATACTGCATCCAACTAAATGACCCTTTGCTGCTGAGGCCAAAGCAGAATTCCCAGAAAGTGGATTAAGACACATTCAGTATATTGTCTATCCTCCTTCAAACACTCTTCAGTAGAAACTACCTGAGTCAGAAGCTATATCTGTGAAATCAGTGATCTTCAAATGAGCCTCTGTCATGAAACTGTTATGGAACCTCTTTTTGAACCTGTAAACTTTGGCATCCAAGCAAAAGCTTAAACCTTTTGCATGCAGCTTAAGTTAAACGACACCTTCCTGAGAACCTTGAGAAACACAAATTATTTTCTTCTTTTTATCCAGTTGTCGAATAGGCCTAAGTGTAACTCAAGTTCACAAATTTCTCTGCAGAAAACAGCAGACCTCTAGAGCTTGATTTCAATAGCTAAATGGGGGTTTTTCTTGCTTCTTGAAGGACCCAAGGCATTTGTCTTTCTGTAGAAGAAGATGGAAGCCCTGAAGAACACCCTGGGACATCCCAGTAGGTTTCTTGGTCAGGTAGGTATTTGTGAGATCACAGGAGACAAACACATCCCCGACATATGGAGGTGTTTCAGTGTGAACTACTAGCATGGGATGATTCCTGACCCATGCCAGTGTCCAAAGGGTGCCAAGTGAGAAGGTATTACCCTCAAAACTCTGAGAGGAGTTAGATCACACAATCCTGGAATGGTTTGGGTTGGAAGGGACCTTAACAATCACCTCATTCTAAGCCGTGGGCAGGGGAACCTTCCACTATTCCGGGTTGCTCAGAGCCACACCCAACCAGGCCTGGAACACTCCAGGGATGGGGCCGCCTCAGCTTGTCTGGCATCCTGTTCCAGGGCCTCACCATCCTCACAGACACGACCATATACATCCACCCAGTCTGTGCCATGGGGCTATATACTCTTCTCTAGCACAAAATTATGTAACACCCTCCAAAGTAATCACTATTAAAACAAAACCAAACTGCTGTTTTTCCCAGTGCAAAGCGAACAAGTTATCTCATGTTTCTCACAGCAGCTCCTTGAATAAACTTTGAGTGCTTTTATTACACACCTGCAGGACCAGCGCAGCCCCAAAATCATTACTGGCATATTTTCAAGTGACTATACTATGCCAAAGATGTTTAAGCGTCTTTTGTTGCCTTCTAAATACGAAATAAGTTTGAGACAATTGTGGCAGCTGCTCTGAGATGTGATAAAAGTTCAGCTTCTA
>VZRQ01008874.1:427502-473812 GCA_013397975.1 Machaerirhynchus nigripectus
TGTTTTTTTTTTTTTTTTTTTTTTTTAAGGTAGGGATAAAGTAAAAACATACGGAGGAAGATGAAAACAAGTGATAAAATTTCAAGACAAGGGTTAACACAACACTTCTTCAGTTGCACTGGAAAATAAAGTTTGGTATTGTTATCAGAATGATTCATTGGGATTATTAATTCTTGAGAAAATGGAAGAATTTTAGCTTTAAATGACTGGAAAACAGCACTCAAGACATTCTAGTTTCTGACCTACTTCCATCTAGGTAAGTAACCCAGGAAAAGTAAATTTACTTCTTATTATTTCAATTTTCCTAATATTATTGAGAGGGAAAGTCAGTAAATTTTTTTCATTACAAAAATAAATCTACTTGAAGGAATTTATCCTTTGTTAATTGGTTTGCTGGTTTATATTAGTAATAACTTCTTCATCTTCAGTTCTATGCAGATGTCACTGTCACAGGGAGCCTGGGACAAACCCTTTGAAGTCACTGTGCTACAGTAATAGATAAATTGTTCAAAACAGCAAAACTTTGGAGACTGAATGCCAATGGAAATTTCACTGGAAGTTTCTGACATCAGAAGTAGCCTGAATGAAAGCCAGGAAGATCTGGACGATGTTGTATTCACTCTGAGTCCGGATCTTGGTCAGGTATGTCCTGTCTGGGGACTGCACATGGTGTCTTCAAATATCTCTTGATTCACATGCACCACTCTTAAACAAAAGAAATGTGTGCTCATTCCTGGGCTGCTCAGTGAGTCCAGTGGTTTGCAGCTGCAGGACATTTGCTTCCTGCCTCATCTCTTTCTGTTCAGTCAACCCAAGACATCCATGACTCACCTATCATTTGTTCTGCAAGTCTGATATTTCCCAGATGTGTCAGGCTAACTGCGAATGTGTATAGCTCTTTTCCATACATGCTGGGCATATGTCACAGATTTCTGTGTATCTGGGAGTCGTATTAAATAAACTTTTCCTCACAGAGGAAAAAAATCCAACCAAATGGTCCAATCTCCAATTATGTCCAGTCAGTAGAGGGAAAAAAAAAAACAAAAAACCAAGCATAAAAACATGCTGCTGAAAAGTTCCCATCTCTGCTGCCTTCATGCTCCTCATCTTCCAGAGATCCTAAAAATCTTCTGGAGCTTATTGGTCAATATTTGGGTTTAGGGCAGCAAGCTCCTATGTGCCTTTATACGTTGTCTTAGACTTAGCACAGACAGGATAAACAACTGCCTTATTTTTCAGTTTTACTGTAATATATTACAAAAAAGGACAGTTCTAAAAAGAAGATAAATGCAATGAATGTCACTCTGTCCTTTATCCCAGATGTGGATGAGCTGAGATGTCCTGGGACTAATCATTAATATGTCCTGGACAAATGAACAAGAGGTGCCAAACTGTGTGCAAAACCCAAGTAGATCTGCTCATATAATCCAGCAACACCAGCTGCTGGTGGGTATTAATCATTGAAATGATCCACAAAATCCAGGCCAAGGCACCTCAGGGGACTTGTGACAATAATTGATATTTTTGGCTGACCTCCATCTGTTCCTTTAAACTTGAAATTTTAAAAACTTTCCTTCAACCTTGTGTACTAGTAGTTGATTTTGTCCACACACTACGGTGAACTTTTGCACCGATGGATCAAAAACCTTCTGACATAATGGTTTACTTGCCATTTCTGCTAGGTAGCTTCTACCCAAAGCCCTAATGTCTCTCCCCTTTGTCATTTTCTGCTACTGGGTCGAATTTGAGCAATTTTCAAACCCCAGTGGGATGGCCACAATGAAGAACGCTGCCTGTTTGATTATGCATTTTTTGGCACACACACTGTGCCAGCATTAAACAATTCTAGAAAATATGCATTATAGACTTGACAATTATTGTATCTCAGCATGTGGCTGTCTGTGGTTTTGATGGTTTCCAAACAATGGCATGTGAGCCAGATTGCGTGAATAGACTTGTGTTGTTGAACAGCAGTAATGAGGATGTCAGTTGAGAGCATTAAATAAGCTTTCCTTAGTCATTTAAAGGATTTATGTAAGTATCTGGTCGTTTGTCAACTTCATATTACATGAAACGACTGTCCCATATTTTTGTATCAATGGGTTATACTTGCATGTTCAAACAGGAGGGGGGGCAGAAAATATCACTGAGTTCCAGCCATGCTCTCCTTAAAGTTTGTGCTGCAAAAAATAGAAGAAAAAAACATAGATTCACTTATGGATAAGGAAGTATCTGTAACTAATACTACTTGTTTCCTATCCACAATTATCTAAATTTCATGTACTCTGTGCTCCACTGCTGCTGCTGCAGTAACTATAAAACAATAAAACTCCCCATGTAGCATCTAATCACATATACCACAAGCCATGCTGATGCATATTTATGCATTCACTAAGTGCTGAGTCCAAAACACAAACAAAAATACACAGCACTTTGCCTTTTCAAAGGATGTTTGTTTAGAATTTTTTATTTATTCAGCCAAATGGGATGTTGCTGAGTGCAAAATCCTTCATATAGTCACAAGCAAAAGACATGTTCGTTAAAGGCTTCACACCGTCTCACACCTGCAGCTGCTAAAACTGAGCCAGAGCCCAGCAACCAGAAGTCCGAGATCAGAACAGCAGTAAAGACATGAATTTCTTGCTTTTAACCTCTTCATTCCCTGAACACACTTTAGCACCAAACAGATTTCAGTCAAACACTTTTTGGTTAGCCACCAGGAAAACAAAAATTCCCGACGTTTTTTGTTTATTATTTTGATCATAAAAGGAGTTTTAAAGCAGGTTGTTTATAATACAATCATAGAATGGTTTGGGTGGGAATAGACCCTAAAGATCACCAGGTTCCAACCTCCTGCCATGGTCAGAGACACCTTCACTATCCCAGGCTGCTCCGAGCCCTGTCCAACCTGGCCTGGAACACTTTCAGGGATGGGGCAGACACAGCTTCTCTTGGCAGCCTGTGCCAGGGCCTACCCACCCTCACAACCAAGAATTTCTTGTGTATGTATGACCTAAATTTCCCCTCATTTAGCTTGAACCCATTCCCTGCTCTGTCCTGCCACTGCAGTTCCTCATGAAGGGTCCCTCTCCAGCTTTCCTGTAAGCCCCCTTCAGACACTGAAATACTGCTGTGGTGTTGCCTCAGAGCCTTCCCTTCTCCAGGCTGAACATCTCCAAATTTCTCAGCCTGTCTTTCACACGGGAGGCTCACTAATCCCCTTACCATCTTTGTGGCCTCCTCTGGACTTGCTCCAACAGTTCCATGTCCTTATGTTAGGAGCCCCAGAGCTGGAAGCAGCACTGAAAGTGGGGTTTCACTAGAGAATAAGGGGAGAACACCCTCCCTTAACCAGCTGGACAGGCACCTCAGGGTGCAGCCCAGGATCCATTTGGCCTCCTGAGCAGCCAGTGCACATTGCCAAGTCATATTGGGTTTTTCACTCACAAACACTCACAAGTCCTGCTCTCAGTCGCTTTTCCACCCAACCTGTCCGTGTGCCTGGGGGTGCTCCAACCCAGGTTTAGGACACTTTTTGAACTTTTGTTTTTTGAACTTCAGGAGTTTCATACTGTCCTACTTCTCTAGCCTGTCCAGATCCCTCTGGAGGACATCCCTTCCCTCCAGTGTGTGACCTCACCACACAGCTCTGTGTCCCCTCTACAGTTCTCCAGTCAGTTTTCCTGGATGTTGCTCACACAGACCAGAAAGAATGTGAGGATGTGGTCTCTCCATGTTCCCCATCACGAGAGTTTGAGAGGCTGAGATTTCAGGATGTCATTTTCAGTTTTCATTTCAGCTCCAGAGGGATAGAGCTCTGCTCCATGAGTTTAGGCCCTCTTGGATGGATGAAAGTTCATCACTTAAACTTTTATCCTTTTCCTTAATGCCTGAGATTTCACCACAATCAGGTAAAAGTTATGTAGCAAATATTACAGTAAAAAGCCATGAGAGAAAAGCAAGTCAAAGAGTACCAAAAAACACCCCTGGCACATAAAATACATTTTTATTTTATTTTCTTTCTTTCCAGGGGAAGAAACAGAAAAATGAGGTTTTCTGATAAAGAAAAGCTGTATTTCAAAATGTCTTTGAAGATCATCCAGAACAGGTGATCTCTGAAAAAAGTTCATTATTTTCTTCTCATTCTATGAAAAATACTAAACCCACATTTCCCAACATGATGTAGTTATTATCACCAACTTCTGATGCAAAACTAAAGCACAGAGAGATTATATTTCTAGCCCAATGTCACAGTGAGGAATTCTTTCTTTGCAAATGCTCTCTCAGAAAAGATTGCAAAGACCTTCACTGTGGCCAGAATACATCAGACAACCTTCTGATGGCTTTGTCCTTGTTTGTCTCTCTTTCTTGATATAAAAAATGGGGTCAACCTGGCATGTGGATCTTAAAATGCCTCCAGTATATTTCCCCAGCTGCAGGTATTATGGGGTCAGGAGACTGAGGCTGTATTTATCACTATTTCTGGAAACTTGCATTATTCACTTTAAATATTTCAGGAATGATCTCACTGGAATGTGAATATCATAGTGAAGTGACTTTCTCCTTAAATGTTAATGAAAAAGAAAGCTGAAGGAAACAATGCTGCATAGAAATCATAAGCTGTGCAAAAGGGACTCTTTATTAATATGCACCTGTGCTCCTGTGGCTGGTATAGAAATAATCCCATGTTTAGAAAACATTAAAATAACACCCAGAGAAGCAACCTCTCCAGCCAGCAGCCTGATTACAAAAAGACTGATTTGAGATCCACATCACAAACTTGACTTTGGTTGTCTTAGATCGTCCTTAAAACAGGGATTTCTTCTCAGTTTTTATAGCTAATATTGCATTTAATATAGTGACAATATAATATTATTTTATGGGTTTGTTTTCTTTGTCCACTATGGTTTAAATCCAGTTAGAATCAGTCTCTGCAAGTGAAGTTTTTTATTGAGTTCTCAGTTAAGTATGTGGAAATTAACGAGTTGGATATAAATAAAGCAAGTATTAAAAATATATTTGAGGGAAAAATAAATGTGCTAATAGACCTCAAATGCTTTCTGTTCTGCAACAGAACAGTTTGGAAGAGTTGTGAGGCAACCAACTCCCATCCAATATTTCTCCCCTCCTCCAGTCTGTCTCAGGACTGTTGCAAGAGCTGTCAAATTTGCTCTGAGGAATGAGGGTTAGAGACCTGAATCTATCCATAACAGCTAATAGCCCAACCATCACCTGCCATGTCAGAGAGATATTTTACATTTCTTTTCTCCTTTTTACAGATCAAAGCCTTGAACCTTCTGCTGTGTGTGGTATCAACCTTTAAATATGAACTACAACAGAAATAGGTTTCTAAATTTCCTACGTGAAACATTCCGTTTGTCCAAACAGTTAAATACTAAGGAAACTAAGCCAGATCTCTACATGAGATAAGGTTTAAAAATTGTTCCCAGGCAATCTTTTGCATTTTTTATCTCAATTCCATTGAGGACATAAAATTTCAAACCATAAAATATAATTCCTACAGGTGCCTGATGGTTTACAGCATATAGTTCTGACCTTTTAGTGTGTGTGTGTGTGTGTGTGAGTGTCTGTAGGAGTAGACCTCCCCAAAATACGTTTGCATGACTTAGATATGCATGTTTTCCCCATTTTTGACTAAGTTAAAATTATCCTTGTCCTGTTGATTCAAATGCCCCAAGGCATCTCTCCTCCTGGAGATTCAGTGTCTCTCATGTTCAGACTCTGAGAACCATCTGCCTCAACTCTCTGAGGCTCAGCATAGAAAAGGAAAGTATAACATGGGGTGTCAGGAGGCAGGAATTGGGAGGACAGCCCTTTGAGAATCAGTATTTTCACAAGCAAACCAAGTAATTTCTGCACGATTAATTTTTGCATGAGCCTTTTCATAGGCGGAGGTCTTGTCTACGGAGAGGCTTTTATGAGGTCACATTTCGATCTAGAGCCATAAAAAGGCGCTCCTAATCTAACACGGGGGCTTAAAACGTGGAACAAATGGTGCTTTAGTGCCTTTTTTAATTGAGACTCAACCTGTCCCTTTTATTCTGTTTTTGTTTTCTTTAGCCTAAAAGCACCGGCAGTGGAAAAGGTGGCATTTCCCAGCACGCAGGGGCTGCTAATCTTAACCTCCTTCTGTGCAAAAAATGGCTTAGATTGACTTAATTATTTAATATGCCTTCGTTGACACAGGCTAGTAAAAAAAGATCAGCATGTTAATGCTCCTTTCCAGCACTTTCTTCCCAAAAGCCTTTAAGAAACTCATGAATATTTAATGCCTCTCAGTCAGTGCTGAGGAGATGGCACCATTAAGGCTGAAACCAAATGCCAGTCGTTGTGTGTGCATCCCAGAGCTGCCCGAAACCTTGCAGCGAGACCTCCTCAAATGGCTCTACCCTCCCAGCTCAGCCTTTATGACCAAGCACTAAAAGATAGGGTTTTCCTTGCTTTCTCTTTTCCTCGCTTTGTTTTTTCCCCGCTGGAGAAGGAAATGGATCACTCAATGAAAAACTCAACCCCTGGCCATGTGTATTATTTTTAAGCCTGACATCTGTTCAAAACCATGTAAATGGGACCATGTAAATGCATAAAAAGTATAAAGAGTATTCAGGCTTAAACACAGGGAAATTATGTTCATTCACCAGGGAACAGCAAGCCTAGTTAATTTTTTTTCCTATACACATTAGGGAAAAAAACCCATCTTTTTGCCTGGCATTCTGTATGAATTTGGTAAAGTAGGAGGGGCTGATTTTTGATGTCTGTGGCTAATGCATGCAGTAATATATGTGCTTTAGATTTTGCTTTTCTTGGTTGTTGTTTAAAATTAAGTAAGTAGAATAATTCCCCATATCCGTATGTTTAAGTGGATTAAAGTTTGCTTTAAAGTAGTAAGTGTTCACATTAGGTTCTGAAAAATATAAAAAACCTGTCACTATGGTTTTTAGATTAAAAAAATATTTTTTATTGATGATGTTTTTCAATTTAAAATATCCACTATGAAAAGGATCATTTTTCTAGCCCATCTTGTTTCGTTTTAAATAAAGCCCCAGTAAACTGGCTGAAGACTGAAGGTGGCAAATTTATTTAAAAATTTGAATTGCATTGTGGAAATATATTTCTCGTTTCTTGTCTTCTCACATCTTCTCAGTGTACAATCTGTTGGGAAGTACATGCTCAAGGAAACACATTGTCTAATCTACTGTTATTTTCCTCACTGCTCTAAAAAGGTAAAATAATGGAAATTATTATTTGATAAGACAGTCTGCTTCATAATTGTGATATAAGCATAAGAATTCAAACTACATCAGGTTGCACTAAAGGCTTTGAAAAATTGAGATAGCAGCATTTTCAAATGTCTGACCAACTTCATTATTTGTTTAAAAGCTAATCCTAAACCTGTTTGAAGATGAATCAACCTTATCACGAGTTTCCTTATTTTTTCATTAAAATACTAAGGTTCTTTTAAATCCGCACATCCAGATGTTAATTAAAAAGCTGTTGTCAAAATGATAGATTGTTTTTTTAATCTTTCCTTTCAATTCTAACTAATCCTCATAGAGGACAGGACCCAGGTGAGTTAATTTTTGTCATGAAAATTGCAAAGACTGAAGTTCGCAAAATGGCTGCTGTAAAAACAGGATAGGCAAGCTCACTTCTAATGAGGTTACCATGAAAAACCCTTCTTGGCTCTGTGTTTGATTTTAACAGACAAGAAATAATACAATAATATTTTTTTTTCCACAGACAAAAATAGTATAATAGTATGTTGATAGACAACTTAGTTTCATCAAACAGTCTTGTCATTATTTGATAGCAGGTAATGTAAACAACAATCTCCAAAGTTCAGAATTTATGAAAGAATTCTTGTGCATCTTATGTGTTGCATGTCTTAGTTTCCCCTCTTAAATATGCACAGAATCATCAAGTTTTATGGTGAGATTACACAAATTGAAGCCTGTGAGATGTTTAGGTACACCAGAACACAAGAAGCTAAAATAGCCCACCCACTTCCTCCTTCCCGACAAACGAAAGTGAAGTGAAATAAAATAAAATACACACACAACAAGCAAAAATGGGACGCCACTCAAAAATATCTCTTGTGGAATGCGATCCTAGCAGATTTTTCTTTATTTCTGACATCTTTGTGCAGTCAACAATGCTTTCATAATCCGTGTGAACAGGACTAGTGCCACTTCCTCCTGGGTCCTGGGGGATGCCTTTGATCTAACGAGGCAGTGCCGTTATTAGAAAGGCTGCGGTGTAACTACCACATCATTGCACGCTGTCAATTTAGTTTTGCATGAGCCCCTCGGCTCATGACACTCTAAATTTAATACTGTGCTGCAGATAAACTAGAATAAATATTGTAAGAACAAAGCTGTCACAGAAACACACTCGGAGTGTTTCGACCCCATTCAAAGGCCCTTCACTATAATTGTCTCTGACAGAAGGCTCCTGTACAGTAAGTACTTTAGTTGCCAATGACCTTAAACACGATTATCATTAGCCTTCTTGTAATACTGCCTCTCCCTTGAACTCAAATTACTGTGCTCCTCAGATGCTTTTGCAAAGAGAGTTCAGTGTTGTAGTTAGCATAATTCAAGCTGTTTTAATCAGAGCTGTGTCCTTTGTAAATAACGCTGTGTTCTGAAATACACGCTGTAATAATTACATCCATAATTTGTCAGAGTTATTGAAATAATTTTGACAATACTAATTTGAATTACAGATGCAAACAAGCAGTAAGGAAATAAACAGATAATAATATATATATTAGCATCAAGCCTAAAGTTGGCATTTGTTTAAGCCAAGAATCTAAATAATTTAACCATGTTTCGGAGGTGGTAAATCTGCCTTGATTGAAAGTGAAACTCATCTATGATCTCTGAACCTTTCTAATCTCAAAGGAAAATAAAAACACATGCCTTTTTTCCTGCCTCCATTGAAAGTACCCGAAGTTGATGTCTTGCCAAAGTCTGACCAGACACAGTGAATGAGCAGAGATCCCATCAGCCATAGGATGCCTCTGTGGAAATTAATTTCCGGCAGTGTCTGGAGTGTGTTAATTACCAGTAAAACTTCTCATGGTGTAATTCAGTAAGTAAAAGTCCTCTAAAATAGCCTCTTTTGGCACATTTTAGAATTTAGTAATTGTAAGACACAGAGACATTAAAAATAATGAGAAGAAAGGATTGCCTCAAAAACAGTTTTCCAACAACCATCTCATATAATCTCTTTCATAAACCAATCGCCTCTTAAATGGGGTATATACTCCTGTCCTAAATGAACAACTGTTTTCTGAATCTCACTGGCTTTATTGCTAGAAACATTATAATTTTCAGCATAGATATGTTCATCTAATATTACTTATATTCATTTTATCATTGTCATTTTTTCATAAACCTTTCCTCTCCTTTCCTGGTTTGTTCACAGGTACATTTTTATGACCCAGGATGCACAGGCAGTAAAGGCTATAATTAAGACGTTTTGGAATATTTTAAATTATTTCCTTAGATAATTAATTGTTATTAATGTATTAATTTATTGAAAAAAATTAAAAGGAAATAACATCCAGACTTTACACTTATATGCTAATAGAAAGACTTTGTGCAGTATTTACCTCTGTTTCACTAAACTTCATCATATATTGTCAATTTAACTTTATACCAAATTTTATTCTAAAAATAAAATAAACAAATTAATGAAAAGTACCAGCAATGCCTGTCTTGAACAGTCTTGGAGAAACACCATTAATAAATCTTCTCCAGTAACACAATTCAGCTTTCAAAAAGATAATAGGTGCCTAGGTAGACAGCATCTTATCCATCGTGCAATTATCATAGTCATCCCTTTCTTCTCAAATATCACTGGCATTTCCTATGCATACCATATCAAAAGTTTCCCTGAAGTCCAAACAAATGAGCTCTAACATATTCCCCAGATGAAATCAATTATCTTCTCAGTGAAAGGTACCCCGCTAGTTCAGCTGGGTTCAAATCTGATGTGAAATATTACAGCAAGGCTTCTTTCTATGGCCTTATTTGTTAAATCTCTGAGGGCAAGCTCCCAGGCCTATGGTGCATTGTGAAAAATGGAACTTTTACCTTTTTCTCAAATATGGTGCTGTTTATTCTGTGCAAGACATATTATACCACCTCTACATTAGTAGAGCACTGCATTTTTCTTTCTTATTTATACTTAGGTATGTATGCAAAAGATTGACCTTTCCTATTGCTACGCTCACTTGCACACTGATTTAGTATTTCAGACCCCATCACCAACAGTTTTAATGGAGATTTGATCTAGTTATGTTTTTTTTTATTTTCTCCCTAAAAATTAAAATCTGATTCACACAGGAGTCTGTGTGAATTAATTGAAAATCTGCAGTCCTTGTTAGTATGGAGGTTATAATACAGATGGTTATAATTTTCTGTATCTTTATCTCGTTAGCCGGGAATTTTAGTTTTTGCTGTAGCCATTAAGTGTTTGTTGCAACAGAATGCAACAAGGACATCCAATGTTAAAAAAAAATGGAACTCGCTGATGACATTTGAAGTTAGACATCCAAAACCTGGATATTCAAATCTGATTGGGTTTTGGGTTGTTTTTTTTTTGTTTGTGTTTTTTTTTTTTTTTTTTTTTTTTTTTTTTTTTTTTTTTTTNNNNTGGAATATATTTTCCTTTGGTCTCTTTGGTTGAGTTTTGATTTTGTTGGGTTTTTCTTTTTTAAGAACTTGCTGATAAGCATTATGGTCTTTAGATTTAAAATGTGGTGGTAACACAATTTCCAGACATCATTCTTAAACCATAGCATCAGGAAGGTCAAAACCTATCAGCAGAACCCATGTTCTGTAAGGAGAAACCTCACTGAACTGTTGGATGGAGACCAGCGTGATAATATTGATCATCTTTTTTTTTCCTTCACGTCCTTCTCCTGTACTTCCTAAATTTACAAAAAAACTGAGATAAAGTATTCTTTCCAGGCAAAAAAACCCCACAAAACCCAAAAAGCCAAAACAAACAAAAGACACAAAAACAAACAAAAAACCCAACAAAACAAAAACAACAAAACAAAGCCAACACACACACAGAGCAACATCCAAAACATTTTTTTGTGGATGGCAAACTTCTTATTTCAGACCTTTTTCATCTAAGTGTATACATGAGACACTAAAGGTAGGAGTTCCCCCTCCATGTGGCCCACTGAAGGATCCAACTTGGATCAAGCCAGCCAAAAGCCTGAGTGGTGAAATAGTTGAGCAGCAGCTCTGCTTTATCAGCCAGCTGTGTTCTCATCCCAGGTCTCACTGGAGTGACTCTCCATGATGCTGATAGGTCGTACTTACCTCCTGAAGGGAATAGCAACGAGAATTTTCTTACGATGAGGTTTGTGATGGAAGCAAAAAAGCAATCATCACTTGCCATAAAACAACAGGCACTAAAATTTATGATGTCTGGACTTGCAATTTCACTCACTCACCCTCAGGGAGTGTTCCTTCCCTCCCTGCCCCTTTCTCAGGAGTTCAGTCCCACGGTTTTGCTCCCTGAAGTTACTGAGGAGCCACAACTTCTCTCAGCAATGCAAGAATCTGTATCAAAGCCTTTCATTCATGTAAACAAGATCCTAAATATTTATCAGAGCAGCAAGTGCTGAATTCTTTCATTGCATCTCCCTCAAACTGAAGAATTCTACAGAGAAACAGAGAAAATGGAAGTTGTGGTCGTTGCATGTGATCCCTCTATTCCACTTCTGTCCCTTTCCAGCAAGGATTTATGACCACTCAGCCTCACAAAAAGTAAGGAAGAGAAAATAATTTTTTAAAAGAGGGTAATATACCTACACTTTCTAATGAAAGAGGGTACAAAGACCCCTTCTGCCTACGGAGAGTGCAAGCAGCAGGCTCTTCTGCCTTCCTCGCTTTGGAGGCACAGGAGTTTTGCAACGACTTACAAGATTTCCAGGTTTCCCTATTCTACCCTCAGGTCATGTGGGTATTTACAGCCTCACTGTGACCACATCTGAGTGCATCAAAGCATAAATTTTGGGGTTGTCTCTCTCTCAGACTGTCATTGTCAGTCTGACTGCTCTGTGGAGTGACCAGGCATTACTGCCAACCTTTCCTCTGGTGTGTTCCATATGGAGATCAGGAGTTGGTGCCTTTGTGTAAGACCAAGGCGCTCTTTCTTTTCTAGCCCCTAAATATGGAATGACACATGTTGGGGTTTCCCAAGAACCTCTAATTAGACAAAATGCATCAGGGTAAACAGGAGCTTTCGCCCCTTATGTTCCAGTCCAATAACTCTTTCAACACTTTTGACCTTCAGGACATTTCTTTGACCTGGCATTCCAGTAGGTTTGGCATGGATGATTCCAATCCCATGGGAGGGATTGGAAGTAGATGATCTCTTTAAGGTCCCTTCCAAGCCAAACCATTTTCTGATTCCATGACAAAGCCTCTTAAACTGTGTCTCTGATAATTGCAGGGACCCCTAGAAGCTCACAGAGAAGAAAAAGTGCCAGAAAGAAAATTGTGCACCATGTGCCACTGCCAGGCCCAGAGGAAGATGAAAGAACCCAGTAACTCAAATGTGAAAAGACAAGTAGGTCTGGGGAAGGACATTGGATTATGGAGAGCAATTAGAGGGGCTCACTCATACCAATTTCTGCAGTTTCTGACTGTAACCTTCTTAGAAAAAAACAGGAGTGTCTTCAAATAGTATACTTAAAATTATACAATGCAGAGTTGCAGAAAATCTAATATTATATTTCTAGTTGTGATGATTATTATAAATGTCATTGCCTAAAGTGCAGAAAAAGAGAGGTTAGTCCACAGCAAAATCTTAAATGACACCTACTGAGCAAAAACCACTTGTAGGGGTTGCTTGGGACTGTTCAAGACGATTGCAGCAGTCAGTGCAGCATACAGCTGCTGAGGTCTCAGTTTTCTACATCAGCAGGGTTTTTAAGATGGCTTAAAGGAGGTTAATGAAGTGTCTCAGCAAATATTCATTATGTTGAGCTTTTCCTATGTGTACAAGGCAGCATGAGAAAAAAGTCCAACCTCAAAGCTCCTTATTTGAAACATTTGAGAGCACAAATGTACCATGGAAGGGAAAATTTTAGTGGAAGCTGAAATGACTTCCTTATTATTTTTCCTTCTAAGATCAGAATTCTTTAGAAATATACTATCATAAAATATTTGAACATAAAGCATATCTCCTAGCTCTCTTTAACTAATACACTCACTGAGGAGGACTTTTTATTCCTCAGGATTCCTATGACAACTCCACTGAGAGAAAATTGATGGTTCTTGTCCAACTTGGTGCCCACCAGAACCCTGAGTCCTTTACTGCAGAGAAAAGTAAATTCCCAGGCTCAGGACTTTGCAATTCCCTTTGTTAAACTTTGCAGCATTCCCTTGGGTGCATTTTTCCAGGTTTTTGAGGCCTCTCCAAAGAGAGATGCAATCATTTTGTCTATCAGCCACTCCTGCCAGCACTGCACCATCATGCCCATGTGCTTCATCTCTGGAAGAAATCTTCAGCTGCTCAGAAGAACCAGACCTTGCATTTCTGAAGTGACAGATTTTAGCCTGGTTTCCTAAAGGAAAAGGTTTCCTGCAGCTGTGATCTCACTCTGCCTGTCCAACTGTCAGTAAATTTAACTTCCTCTAATATCCTTTAATGTTCTTGTCAGATTCAATGAAATTTGAGAGAAAGACAGCATTCTGAAAGATGAGTTCCTCTACATCTGGCTGAAGAAAATACTGAATGCTACTACTTGAGAAAAGGTAGAAATCCCTCAGCCTTCATCCGTTTAAATCTGGGTGTTAGTAGCAGATCAACATCTGCATACTTGCAGGTTGCCTGAAAATCTTTCCCAGGTATAAGCCAAAAAATATATTCACAGAGAAGAGAGGAAGAGTTTAGGCATTGGGAGGAGAAATTAGTCAGAGTTATGTACGGTATTTACTTATGAATAATCCTAGGAGTACTGAGGGAAATGAAAACCAGGGAATAACTGGAAACAGTGGAAGGGCTCAGGGGTTTTGCCAGAAAAGTGGCAAAGGAGACGAATGACATAAAGCACTAACTACTTCCATTAGGTCCTTTACTCACAAATCAACTTCTAATTATTGTTGAACCTGTTTGATAATAAGCATTTCTGGTTTTTTACAAGTTTCTTCTTTTCTACAGTGACAAGTTATGGCATAAGTATGCAATTTATCTTGAGGATGGAAGAAGGGCTGAAGGGAAGAAGTAGAGAAAAATGAACAAGCTGAAAATATATGAAAAAAAATGTTAACACCCACTGTAGATGTAAACAAGTGGTATAAACCATGGTATGCTAACTAATGATTTTGTTTTAGTAGGGAAAGGCCACAGGATGAGAGACTTTACTACTGTACCTATGGCTTCCACCCATCTGCATTTTTTCATGAGTCAAGAATTTGTTCTTCTGCTTAGTTTTTGAGCTGAAGTATTTTACTTGCAAATACATATTTTGTATGGGATATTTACTGTTATAATTACAAACAATTACAATTAAGCACGATTATCTCTGGTAGGGAGATTAAGTTAGTGCAATATTAAATGCAGGGGATAGTTTCATCAAGATGGATATGGAGCTGTATAATATAGATGGGGAAAAATACTGCTCTTACCTACCAGGATGTGTCCTTTGCTTCTACACTTAAAGGGAGAAACTGTCAGAAGTAGATTAATGCTGCTGTGTTCTTCACTAGAGTCCAGATCAAATTGCTGTAAAACAGTTGGAGAGAGCTGAGGAGCATTTGGCTCTGGCAACTTCTTCTTTTAGATATCTTTTTTTTTTAAATGTTCCTTTTCCAAAACTTTTCCCAGCTGTTGGAAACTACTCACACCATTCTTTTTCTTAGGATGCCCCATGTGAGAAATATTCACTGTCGTAAAAAGACCATTTTCCTCTGCCTTTCATACTGGCCCTGGATCATTATGGAAGAACAGTGCTACCATGGCCATGTTTTTTGCAATGATGTGACAATGTTGTGTTCTGGTCTCCTGTACCCAGTTGTTCCTCCTATTTATTGTCTCATACCCTTCACAGAGACTCTACAAAGTGCATAACTCGCCTTTTCTACTATTCAGTGATTTTCTCTTGCTGGGAAATGAGATGGTGTCTGTCACTGTCCAGTCCAAAATTACTCCCTCGGGCCCTGAACCAGTCTCTGTCGACTAGCACAGTGCAGCTGCTGATTTTCTTGGCAAACATCCTCCTTTTTAGCAGCTCAGACACCTCCTCTTTCTCTTTACTCAAATGCAGCACCCTTTATGGAGCCCTTACTGATTGAACTTTCTTTTAACTACTTTTACGCATTATATAAGCAGTGGTGCAGGCAGCATCGAAGCAGCTGTTTCCTGAGAGCTGATCAAACCTCTAATGACACACAGAACACAATGTTTTCCTAATGTTTCTTTCCTCTACACCTACATTTTTTAATCCTTTCAATTCTCTGATGCCCTTCTCTTGTCTATTTCTATCCAGTTCACTGTTTGCAACATCTGCAGCATCTTTTTATCTCTTTGCCACTTCTTTTTCTGCTTCTCTCTTCCTGTAGAAATCTCACTGGCATAGCTTCTTTGTCTTTTTGAGGCATTGATATGATATTTTTTTAAAAAGTCAGCTGCATATCCATTTTTTAACACATTTTTCTTGACAATTTACAGCATCTCTTCCTCTGAGCTGTGTGTGGTGCCAGTACGAGTGAACTATCTGCTCTGATATCCCCCTTTTTTGAATATTTATATAATTTGTGGCTTTGCATCACCATTTCTCACTTGTCTTTATTCCACTGGCAATTTTACTTAATAAATCAAAAAAGTGCATGGACAAATCAGCTATATATATTTCCACTCTGACATAAGTCTGGATTGCCATCCATCTGCCTCAGCTTACAGAGAAGGAATTTTTCCTTTTTCCCTTTTATTTTTAAATTCAGTTCATATGCCTGATGGAGCCAGCTGCTGGTCCAATCCAATTTAATTTCTATTGCAAAACCTTGTTTTGCAAAAGATGGAAAAACATATCCTGTAAATCTTCAGTGACTACATAGGAGGCTTGAAGGATTTGAAGGATCTTTCCTACCTTTTGGAAGTGTTCAGCAGCCAGCAGTTCTTGCAGGCCACACTATTCTGGAAAATCCTCTGCTGTGCTCAACATCAGCTCTGCAGTTTCTTATGTGTGAGCTGAACTCTGAGTCATTGACTAAAATGTGCCAAAACTTTTCCGTATCTCATATGTGTCTTAGACAAAGTTTGAGCAGTTGGAGGAGTAAATCCATGCAGAATTACTGGACGCAGTTCCAATCAATAATCATACAGTGGAAAATCAGGCTCGTTAATCATGTCATGAAATCACAGACAATCACTACTTTTTAATTAAGTGCTGTTCTGTATTAGAGGGTCAGTGCATTCAGTAAGAAGCTCCCAGCATGGGCAGGCTGACTGAGTAAATTGTTCATATTTGCTTAGGCAGCTTAAACATAAAACTACAGGAAGTTTTGGATTGTTTGGGTTGGAAGGTACGGTAAGGATCATCCAGCTCCAGCCCCTTCCATGGCCAGGGACACCTTCCACTCTCATAGGTAGCTCCAAGACCTGTCCAACCCGGCCTTGGACCTTCCAGGGATGGGGCAACCACAGCTTCTCTGGCCAACCTGTGCCAGGGCCTCCCTGTCCCAGGGCCTCACCACCCTCACAGAGAAGAATTCCTTCCCAATATCCCATCTAATCACAGAATCACATAGGTTGGAAAAAAACTCTGAGATCATCCAGTCTGGCCTGTGACTGATCGCCACCTTGTCAAACAGAGCAGAGCACTGAGCGCCATACCCAGGCTTTCCCTGAACATTCCAGTGGCAGGGTGGTGGCTCTACCCCCTCCCAGGGCACCCCACTGCGGTGTCTAATCACCCTTTCTTTCTAATGCTGCCCTCTGGGGCATTCCCCCACAGGCCATTCCCCCTTGCTCGATCACTCCAGGCCCTTACCCTCATCCCTCTCCATTTCTCTTGGAGCCCCTTTAGGCACTGGAAAGGGCTCTGAGTTCTCCCTGTTCTTTGAATATTTTGCTTTTTTTCAACACTAATGGTTATCAACAACTTCTTTTTGTCACCAATTCTAGAGTTGCTTTGTACTTCTGGTTAAGAAAGAGTTTCTGCCAGGAAAAAATGAAATTTTTAATTTGTATTTTCCATTTCCATCTATGAAATCAAAGTCAAATGCATAATGATTGCTCTCTAAACTTAAAAATTGTTTAAGAAAAGGTATAGAAGCTGTGGATGATGTGCAGCTAAAGAAGTTATGGCTGACCATGCTTTTTTTCAGCACCTTTAAATTATTGTGGATGATGTTGCCAATTTAAGAGGCTAGGAAATTTTTCATCCACTAACAATTTTAGCCAAGGAATCCTGAATTAGGATATATGGATTGAAATTGTTTCTTGGTTTAAAAGACAATGTAAAAGTTTCACTCTTTTATTTCTGTAGTCTTTTATTGGTTTTATTTTTTTTAGGGAAACTATTTGGACAGAACAGTTTGCACTTAGCTGTCAAAATCTCTTTAAAATGGAAAAAAAATAACCTTTTCTGTGAAATTCCCATTTGTCATGTGCTCTACCCTGTTTAAGCTGGGATGACTCTCTCAGCCTCCTCTCTTCCTGAAGAGGCAGGGGGATGTCTGTCTCCCACTGATTTAGGTACAATAAGGAAGTTTTTATAGAGTTCTACATATCCTGCTCCACAACCACGCCATTACTGCCCTGCCTTCCACTATGTGGGAATGTGCTGTTTCTGACAAGCCCTTGGTTTCTGCTGCCAAAAGGAGTGCAGCGGGCTTTATTATCGATTCCAGCCAAGTACACATCTCATCTTTCCAGTTCACTCAGCGGCACCTTTTCCTTCAGTTTTGGTTCAGCAGCACAGCGGCTCCCCAGCCTGCCCTGACACTCTGCATTCAGCTCTGTTTTCTGAGTAATCACCGTCACACCACATCCCAAAAGCCCGTTGTGAGGAGCAGCTCCCTCCTCTCCTTGATCCTGCTGTGGTCCTCCACGTCCCAGGTCACTGATTTCTCATCTAAAAGGAAAACTCTCTGCAAATGCTCTGGGTTTGGCCTGCTATCTCTCTGAATGTTATTTCCATCGACTTGCTGTGTTTTATTGGGGATGATGAATGATCCCTATTTTCCATACCCAAGGATTATCAGTCTGAGGAAAACCAAAAGGAGCAGTAATAAATACAGCAGGACTCTTGAGTCTTTATTCAAAAGCAGCATCAGATTTCCTGGGAAGTATTTGTTTGCCTAGTATAAAGATAGGCTCTGTTTCTTACACTTTGCCTTCTAAACCTTACATAGGAGACACAAAGAGGGAAGAAAACAGACAAGGTAGAGCGTGAGTAAACAACAAATAATGAAAATATTTTTGTTGGTACCCCTGTATCACCAGAGTTATTGTCAGTTGTTGGGTCACTTTGTGAGGAACTGGCAAAGCTCACAACCCTTCACAACACTGTAGTGGATACAGATGATCCAGATGATCTTTAAGATCCTTTCCAACCTAAACCATTCTATGGTTCTACAAACCCAGGATCTGGAGCAGGGAAGGGAGGAGATGGAGTTGCTTTCCAGAAGGATGAAAAGACCTTGTATCTCAATTTGACCGTGGTTCAGCTCTGTTAAATATAAATATTTAAGGTGATATAAGTTCTTTAGTGAGCCTCTCTTTGCAACTACTGTATTCAGTAGGTGCATCCCCTTAATTATTAACTTCTTAGTTTGAAAGAGGTGCTTTGATTTTCTCTGTAGTCAGCCATGCTGTCCATTCTCTCGATTTTTAGGGGACTAAAGTTAAATGAGAAAATCTCATGTGTTTTACAGAATCAGCCTGACCAATTCTTCAGGAACCCTTAGTGAGAGAGCTGGAGGAATGTTCTTTCAACATGGAGCATATTGTATTAATTTTGACTTTTTTTTTGTTTAACTTCTTCTTGTCTAATTTTAAAAGTCCTTAAGGAACTAAGAAATGCTTAGAACTAAGATTAAAAGTATGTCCCTGATTCCCAAGACTTGATCAAGTGCAACTGCTGTCTGTCTCCTTCTGCAAGTGGCACAGGAGCACTATCTAGGGTTTTCATGATCTAATCCTCAACCAACAGAAATCAGCATGATGGTGGTAAAACTAATGGAAATGCGGCTTTGTGGCCACAAATAAAGACCTGGGCCTCCAGTCATAAGCATTTATTGTAGGTTTATTGGCCTGTAAAGGGAGCCTGGGTATTTTTTTTCTTCTTGAAGGTATGGGCCCTTTGTATTTAAAAAAGTTATTGGCGCATTAAGTTTAATTGAATGTACAGCTTAATTACTGTGAGCCTCTCAGACCAGAACTCATGCTGTGCACTTGCAGTCTGATGCATCTGCAACCACACAACTTTGCAGGGATGCTGCTTCTCAGGGATTAGTGCTCCTCTCTGCTGAGACAGGCAATTCTCACACCTCCTTCCATCTTCTCCCAGTAAATCTGCTCTTAGGACCTCTGAGTTATGATTCTCTGGGTGGGATGGTCTTATTTTTCCCTACTGGTATTCACAATTCTCACACAGAACATATGCCAAATTTGCACCAGATAAATATCAGCCAAGATATTTACCAAGTAGGAAGTAAGAGTAGTTGCAGCTGACCTTGTTTTTGGCACAGAGAAATTTCAAAGCCCTTTTAAGGAATCTTTTGCTGTATCATGAGGATATCTGCCTATGAAAGAGAAAAGTGCTACTGCACCTGAAAATCCCTTCCTGGACTTGCTGAATTGGAGCTAGGAAGTGACAATACTTCATCCCAGAAATACAATGACAAAGGCCGCAACATATTCTGTCCTCAAGAACAGAGGAAAAATGTGGAAAAAATAAACGGGATGGAAATTTTGACATATGTGAAAAACATCTGTAGCTTGCACAGTTAGGCAGAGCATCCATAAACTCACACGATCCAGTTGCAACTGCATTTATTAAGGCTTGTTTCCTACTGTGCCTTCAAATCACACTCGTCTCTTTCGCTGGGATGACAGACATCAGAGGAGCAACGGAGGCTCCACACAGATCCAGGAAAACACAGCTCTCCTACAAATGCAGAAGGCATCTAACAGGTACTGCTAGAGCCCAGTTTAACATTTTCAAGTATATTTTTTCCTGCTGTGTTTTCTGCTTCTCCCCCTCTCTCTTCCACACATCCTGCACTGCCACTGATCTTTCCAATCACAAGAAAATATGACATCCGAGCCAGGGAAACATGGTGTCTGCATTAATTTATTCTCCTCTCTGCATGAGAATTAAGCCAAGCTGAAGGGTTTCCAACAGCCTCTCTCCCTCCCTAACTTGTCGTTTCCTCCTTGTTTTTTTCCAGACATTGAATTTACAGAAACAGCTCAAAAAGCAATGGCTGGAAGGTTCCCAGAGTTGAACCCATTACTGCCAACTGATCGTATTCACCTGAACAGAAGCTGTAACATTGATATACGGTGTCAGCAATAAATATGTTAAGAACAAAAAAGTGTTGAAGAAAAAGGTTTAACACGGCTTGAAATTTTTTTGCCATCTGTCCACTGTGATAAGGTCATGTCTCTTAGAGCAGGTTGGCTTGACATTACAGGGCTGTGATTAACATTAAATGAACAGTTTAGGACTGTGGTTGCTGCATACTTGTGATTATGGGGATTTAAGATTGTTCAGACAAACCCTGTGTTCAACCAAAACATATTTATGTTGTGGGTCAGTGGAGTTAAAAATATGCTTAAACTTCATCCTAATTAGACAAATAATTTTCACGTCCTAAGTATCATAACAGACATGCAATTAAAAATATTTTCTCCCCAGAATCACATTTTTTATTCCAGCATTGCTGGAAAGGTTTCTGTCACAGAGGAATTTTTACCAGGCTTTTGCTTATCACAAGCAAAACCAAGACATATTCAAATATCATTCTTCACAATTAAAATAATAAAAACATTAATGGAGTCCTCAATAAGTCTTGACTTTAATTCTAAGCAAATGAAATAACTACTTCTACTGTCTTTTTACCTAATCAAGTTTGGTGGGGTTTTTTTTTAATTTCTAGACTCCTTGGTAGGCTTAAATATTTATTAATTAAGAAAGACTTCAGCTACAATTGCTAAGTCACTAAAAGAAAAACAGATTAATGTCTTTATATTTTCAAGAAGATGACATTGAGTAACATAAAGTGCCAATAATACTTTTATTTTTAGCTCTTGTACATACATTTATTCAGTAACATGAGAATTATGTGTGGGTTTGATGCTTTTCCTTGCACTTGATTTGGACCTGTACAGTTCTCTGTATCCTACAAGTTCTGCTATATATATATACTTTAAAGCCAATGGCAGGCAGGTTTTATTCCTCTTTATCAAACCACATCCATTCTTAAGAAATTTGTTCCTTCTTGGAAATCAGTGGCTTATCTAATAAAGGCCAGTAAAGTTACAAAATTTTGTGCCTTTCTCCAAGATCACAATAGAAATAATCGTGGGAGCTTTAAGAAAACACAACTTTATTCTTCTCTGTGCCCAAATGCACCGTAAAGGGAGATTTATCTGGATGCTAATGACGTCTATTATGTGCTCTAGGGAAGCGACCAGAGAAAGCAAGCTGCTCATTCACGGAGACATTATCACTACTGGCATTCTGACACCTTCGATAAAAAACAGCAGCAGCATCACTATAAAATCTTTTTTAAAATCATCAAGTTCCTATCAGCAGTTAGCAGGAGAAAGCCATAGGCATTCATCTTTCAGGACCTTGCTGGCACTTCTGATTTCCTCTGAAAGGTTTTAATTGAGGTCATCAGGTGCCATGAAATTTAGCATAAATACAGTTTGGAAGAATTCTCTGGTTAAGAATTACACAGCTAGCAGAATTGACTGGGGCTGTTTCAGCCCTGACAGACCTTTGGTTCATTCAGGGTCCTTGCAAAGTTAGACACCATAATGTTGCTGTGTAATTGATGGCAAACTCTGCTTCATCCTATATCAGCTCATCAATTAAATATGATCCTTACAATCTTGAGGAAGGCCTGCACAGCATCGATTTGTGATTCTGAACTTTCTTTTTTCTGCCTCTACCTCTGCAGCTTTAGATTAGCTCCTGAACTTTTTCCATCCCAATTTCCCCAGCTGTTAAACAGGAATAATCACATTTTGTCCATCCATTTATATAATACATTGGTTCTGAGTGCACAACACTTACTGCATTAATTTTCAGCATTTAGAAAAAGCAGGCAGTGATGACACATAGGAGAAGTGGTGGGGACAGGATAGGAACGAGCAGAGTATGAAATTTAGAGCAATATTCCCTACTTGGAGGACTTCAAAGTGAATAAAATGTGAGCAAGAGGCAACTGCACTCAGGATTACAGGACAAAATTGCACTCGGTGTTACAGCCCTGGATGATGCTGGCTGCCAGGTGCTGGGTGAGGTGAAAAGGTCAAAACCTCTGGGTTCTTTGTGTTTCAAGTCGGCTTCTAGAACCTGAAATCTGGCTGAGTTATGACTTAGACCCCAGAATCACAGAATCGTAGAATATTCTGAGTTGGAATGGACCCAAAAGGATTGTTGAGCCCAGCTCCTGGCCCTGCAGAGGACAGCCCCAAAAATCAAATTGTTTGCCTGAGAATGCTGTTAAAGCACTTCAGGTTGGAGCTGTGATGACTTCCTTGGGGAGCCTATTCCAGTGCTCAACCATCTCCTAGGAGTAGAACCCTTACCCAATATCCAACCAGATGAAGATGGTAACACAGGATAGAACGCTCATTCGTTGAGGCAGTTTTATTTCTTTATTCTAAAACTGGAGCAATCTTCACTAAAGTGGAAATGCTAATGAAATAATCCCAAAATCATAAACTACTCCAAAGCATCTTGGTAAACTATAATGTTCTAAAAGTCTGGAAGCAAATCCTCAATATATCAAGTCATAAAATTCATTATGCATGCAAATGACTGCAGGGGGGATCCCTGTAATTCCATGGGCTGGGAAGGGAGGGAGGTTTTTTTGCTGAAGCTAAGAAACCCTCAACTACAAAAAATTATCTTATGTTTCAAAAAAGCCCAGCCTTTATTCCAATATGAAATATTGATAAAGACTAGACTATAACCAGGACTTTGAAGAATAAATTGATAAACAAGTGCTTTAAGTCTGTTTTAATAGGCTGGGTGATCATCAGCCTGCCTTTCCAAAATTACCATCTGTTGGGAGAAACTTAAAATGTAAAAAAGCCTTCAGAATTTTGAAGGTGTGGAGATTCATAAACTCACAGAATGGTTTAGATTAGACAGGACCTTAAAACTCTTCCAGCTCCAACCCCTTGCTGTGGGCAGGGACACCTTCCACTATCCCAGGTTCCAAGCCCCCATCCGACCTGGCCTTGGACACTTCCAGGGATGGGGCAGCCACAGCTGCTCTGAGCAAACTGTGCCAGGGCCTCCGATTCAACTCAGTCCATAACAGATTTAAAAAGACCTTTAACTTCTCTAAACAGGGGACGTGAAAACAACAAAGCAAGACTGAAGCTGCATTTTCAGCATCACAGCTAAGTAGAAACATCACAGAACCCACCACTGTTTTTACAGCACGCTGGCAATTACAGGCATCACAGAGGGGAGACTTGTGTTGAAGCATTGCAGCCATGCACTTTATTTTACTTCAAAAATGCAAAAATGTAGTTTCCTTAGAATCTCATTCCAGGTTAGCATCAAATTATATGTATTTTGCAACTTCCTTCCCCTCTCTTTTCCTGAAAACAAAACCCCAAATCATGTGTTTCAGAGCTGCTGCTTCATGGCACAAACACTGTTAATTCACAGCAGGCCCTGGTGTTGTGATACACATAACTCTGTGTCCTAGCCCACAGCTGAGACTATCCATTGCTTTTCCAGTTCTGAATCCAGTTCTGCGTAAAAAGGTGAATCTCTTACTCAATCAGAAACGATTTTACCAAAAATTATGAAGATCTTGGCCCACTGGTAGTTCTCACGAGGGTGTGGAAATCAGGAGCTGCCCTGCAAGTTACACAGGCCTACAAACGGCCTGTGTAAGCACAAAGCTTACTGCTTTCCACGAAGCTTAGTTCTAAACAATCCTGTGACTAGTCCAGCCTCATACACTTTTTAACACCCTAACAAGGAATATTACCACAACTTTCCTGTGCTAAACAGTTGTTGAATTTAATGAGGAATACATAAACTTCTGTTTTAAGCCTAATTTAACTTTTCACATGCCTTTTAAATTTCCAATGCACAAGGATTCTAGTGTCTGGCTGGGTCTGATTTTATTTCACGATGTCTCATAGTCCAGTCTTTCAAACTCACCACGGAACTGAATAGAAAACTCTTGCTGAAGATGAAAACCCATGTAAATTCCAGATTAAAGATTTCTGGCCTGCTGGCACAGAAGACTCTCAGTTCAGTGAAAAGCAAAGGAGCTGCTAAACTGTGTGAATCTCCAGATGAAGCTTTGGGAAGTTACAGAGTTTTGGTGCTCCCACGTTCACCAAGCTGAAGGGAGGCTGTCACGCTGCCTGCTCCCTGGCACAAGGATGGCTGAGCATGACAAGCTCTGCTCGTGATAACAGCGAGAAACCCCAGGGTGAGGGGCTTATTGTCAGCATTAGGCATACTCTAAAAACAAGGTGCAAATACAAGGCTATGCTCTGTAGGTCCCTCACCAGGTATCACTCCCTTTTCTCTCTGCGGTGTAGTGATTTACAGCCTGGCCAGCACCCTGCATGAGGCAGCAGGGAGAGGGGATGGAGCCAGAACCTCACCTTTCCACTTCACACCGTAAAGGAGTGTGAGAGGGCTGTGACATGTCTCCTCTCTCTTCCGGGGGCAGGAAATCTGTGCAACAAACCAGCCCTCAAAGAATGATTCATCCAGGTGAGCACTGATGCACACAGAGGCTGGTTACAGAAATTCTGTTTCGTGCCATTACCTTTTTGTGAGGATATTGCCCTGCCACAGTTATTCACATGCAGATCCCCCTGAGTGCAGAGGTATTACTTTTTCAATCATAAATTCAATTTGTGTTGTGGCTTTCCCCTAGTGAACTTCTCTAGTCCATTGTAGCACATGTTTTGAGAATGACTTTATTTCCAGCTGTATTTGTAAAAAGAGAAAAGAGTTTTTCTCAGTATCTGGCTCTTAAATTTTTTCACACTGAAGTTCTGAAAAATTCATTTTACTTTTTTCTGTCTCCCTCCTGTAAAAGAAGCAAAGATATTCTTTTACCTGAAAAAAAGACTGAAGGGACCTGACTTTTACTGGTAGCTTATGAAGACACCTGAAATAAGAGTTTTGTGAGCTAAGACCATTATTTTAAAGGTCTGATCTCAAAATAATAGTCAGAAAATGACAAATTACTTTTATTCCTGGAGGGGTTTTTGTAAGTTTCAAAACGCCTTTCATATTACATGGAAGTGAAATTTATGCTACAACAGTTTATCTTTTAATATTCCCAAGCTGGATTCCCCACCCTCCCTTCTTAATGATAGAGGAGAATTTACTCCTAGAAAATCTGGTTGAAAATACCTTCAAAACCTCTTTCCCATATAGTTATAAAAGCTTTGGTAAGGGTAAAAAGGTACATGTACTCACAGAGATATAGATAGATAGATAGATAGATAGATAGATAGATAGATAGATACTAGATATATTCATATATCTATATTTCTATATCTATCTATCTATATATACGTACGTATATACTAAATGTCATTAAAAAAGGAGATCTCTGCCTGGTTTTATTTCACTTTCTTTCCGTTGGTATCGGACATACTGAACTGATTAACACCTCTCTTCCTCGCAGCCTGAAACAAAACTCTCTTAGTTTGTATAAAATGCATCCCTCCCTGCCATGGAATTCAGCAGATTCTGAATTTGGGGCCTGGGAATTCACAGGAGTAGGCACAGACCTGGTGCGGGTGTTCCTGCTGCACGCCGGGTCTGGAAGAAGGAAATTTCCATCACTACAGGAGCTGTAAATGAAGTTTATTAACCCAGATCCAAGCACTCAGACAAGCCTTCCTCTGGAATAAATAACAAATTTATATTAAATTGCCATCTATCTGCAAGATGCCAATAAATGGAACAGGAACATACTATTGCACAGCACAATAAAAATAAATACTATCCAATATGCAATATATCAGAAGAGATAATTACACATATACCCAAGGCAAGCAGGATTTAGCAAAAAGACTGTTTGATACTATTCATAGCATTGCTTGATGGGCTGTTTGAAAGAGCCATAAATCCTCTGTTTTCCTGGCAGATGGAAATAAAGCCAAAGTGATGCATCAGTTAGCCTCAAAATAAGTCCACTGATATTCAGCAAAAATGTGAGATAACGACCCCAAATTCTATATTCACCAGGGAAATTCAGTGCACTCCGTGCTTAATTTTCAAAGCTTAGTTATGTAGTCTTCCTTGTGCTATCTGCAGCCATTGTTAGTCTGACATGATGAATTGCCTCCTCAGGTCTCAGCAAGGATAATTATTCTCTGAGCAGCTCACACAGCCGCCCTCGTAGCACACAGGGAGAATGCAAAAGTCAGGAGAGTTTGGCAAACTAGAAAAAAAAAAAACAAAAAAAAAAAAACGGAAAAAAAAATATACAAGCTAAAAAGAAAAACAACAAAAACTTCAGACTGCTTCAATTCAGCTGGTGACTGAAGTCCAACCGAGCAGATAAACTCAGCAGGGTTGGAACTGGATGATCTTTAAGCTCTTTTCCAATCCAAACCATTTACAGGTAAAGTGGCTGCTCCCACCCCCGCTTTATGACAGCAGTAACAGGATATTTGACTAGACTCACCTCCACTTCTCCCATAAGCATGAATTTGACATTTTAAATCCTTCATGGCAGAGGCTGAGAACATGATCACCTTACAGACTAGTTGGAGGGCTTGCTCCTCTCTGCTCCCCAAAGCAGGAATGGCATTTTGGTGATAATTGTGTCCTGACTGCATCAGAACCTACCCAGGAACACTTGTACATAGCAGTAGACACTTACATTTTGCAGGTCTGGTGAATTTGTCATCAACAATCTAAGAAGAATCTAAAACTTGTTGCTCCAATAAACTGCACTATTTGTGAATCTGTGTTCATGAAAGTTCCTATTGAACTCGGCCAGACTTAAGAGTGTCAGATTGGTAAACTGTATTAATTGGGAATTTGTGACCACGAACGTGACCAGAATAACAGTGTGAGCCACACTGCGAGCCACACTGTTGCTGCAACTAGGATTTATTGAACATAACCAGACTTAAATTACAGAATTTGGTCTAATCTAATCTTAGAAATTAAGCCCAGACACACCTAGCCCTTCTAATCTCTGAGGACCAGCTGGAGAACAAGGGGGTTTCTTTTTTTACCAGATTTCTGTACTTTTAACACAGCAGCATCTCAGCAGGGTATACAGTGGCTGCAGTAAAAAGGGGAAATCTCGCTCTCTGTGCATCTTGTTGTCAAGTGAAACAGGTTCCCTTCCTCAGCCAACCCAGCTGAGGGGCAGTGCTGCTGTTCACAGCATGGAGGAGATGAGCTTGAAGCCTGCATGAGAGGAGGAGTGAAAAGGAGAAAAGCCAGCAAGGGCAGGGAGAGATAACACCACTGTTATTGATTTTCTTGTGTGAAAACCGGTCAGATATTGTGATAGGATGGTAACGTAAAAAATCCCACACAGATGAACAGGCAGATACATTAGAACAGATTGATTTTTCACTTCTGTTTTCCTTAAATGTATCAGTGGGCTTTAAGGGCTCAAAAAATACCTAGAAATTCTCCAGTTAGACAGCTTCTGAATTTTTGAGGGCTAGTATGTGCCAAACGTCCCTCCTCACCTCACCCTTCATTAATAATTGAAGTACAGTTCACCGAGGACCTCTGACACTGGAACTGGCCCCATTTACAAAATACCACTTTATCCCTGAAAAGAAGCTCAGCCTTAGAATTTATATATACATGATACGGACAACAAAAAGTGTGGGAGTAATGACAGATTTTATCTCCGTCACCAGGGGTAAGGAGGCATAGAAAGGCTAAATGGTTTCCTCAGCCTGTAGAAGTATTGAGACCAAAACACCTCGACATCATCCCCCTGCACCACCAGAGTTGGTGCTGTGTTCTGACTGGAATGGATGGATATATGCACTGAGAGGGATGGGTACACTAGAGACCCAGAAGCACAGGGCTCGGCTAGGGAAAGGATTACGTTGGTTGCTTTTGTTATTTTACCGTTCTGAGAGAGAGTTGGGTGTCTGGAACCTTGGGGGGTTTGAAGCCAAGCTGACCAAGCCCTCTCCTTCCTGGAGAGTAAGCAGAAAAGTGTGATTCCGTCAGTAAGAAATTATCAGCTGAAATCCTGCTTTGCAGAGTAAATGATCGGCAGGCCCCTTTCTTTAGAAACCTACATGAATCTTTGCTCTTCAAAATGTTTTGGGCAAAAAGCAAACAAACACCCCAAGCCTGTGCCTTCTCATGCCTCCACTCACCACTTCCTCACAGTCATTTTTAAAGGAGTCCTGTGTGTTTTGCTTTGTATTTTTCTTCGTTTACTTCAATTTTTGACAAGTCTGTGTTCTCAGTAGTCACATGGCATCATAATTGTTGGGAATAAATAGAATCCAAACTGCTGCTGTGCTGTTTTTGTGCATGCACTATAAAACTGGAACACATACAAGACCCTTAAAATAGCTAATGCTTTGTAAGGGGCCGCAAAAGATAATGATGCCAGAGAAATAGTGGGTCATTGCCCTGGCCTACACATTTATGATACCAAAATATTGATAACAACAATTTTGGTGGAGCAAAGACCCCAGTAACTGTCTTTTAAATTGCATGAGAACGCCAAGAATAAATGCTTGCACTTTGCATGCTGTAAAGTACATAGAACAGAGTAAGCACCATAGAAAATATACAAACTATTCAAAGAGATTATAATACTTTACCTATTTATGTTCTTCAGACTAATTTTTTTCTAGTTATTATTTGGTTGGTTTTGTGGTTTTGGGTGTTTTTTTTTTCTACTGAAACGTATTCTCTATTTCCTTTCAGTTCTCAGAGCCTTCCAGTCTTTGTGTTGTCTACAGGAGATCAGCCTGTTCAGAGGTCTATTAATCTAACACTTGTTTTGATGTCCTTTCCTTATTTTACTCCCAGCACTTCCCTTACGCTCCTTTAGCATCCACTACAGAAAATATTTTTGTCATAGGCCACAAGAAAATGTGATGATAAGCATTTGATTACTGACTTCTCACTAGCAATAATGCATTTAGTGTGAAGTATTTATTAGGAGGAAATGAAAGATTCAGGCTTTTTGAGGAACGGTAGCCAGCTTTCAAGATTAACTGACAAGAAAATGTATTGTACACTACTAATGGGAGATGTGTCCCATACTGCTGCTATCGAAGCTGCCACACAAAATAATGAAATATTCTACAAAACATGTCTACAAGGTAATTTATACAGAACCAACACTTGTCATGCTGTTGGAAGTGAGTGACCTATGCTGTTCTGCTGTGCTCCACAACCTCATTAGTTATGGTGGCTGTGGGGAGCTCTATGGACAGGTGTCCTGGGATTCTGTGATGGAGAGGAGAGGGATCATAAAGCCAGACCCATGCTGACTGCTGTCTAAGGCTATTGCAGGGCACATTTTTAAAGTTCCAGTGAAAGTTCCTATAGAGAATTGTCATAGTTAACACACAACCCCTGTTCCGAAGGCTGCCCCCAGCCAGGGTGTGAAGGGGAATGACCTGTGCCACATCTCACAGGCTGAGCAGCTCCCTGCCTGCAGTGTCAGGAAAGGACAAACCCAGAGCTACACAGGCTCCTGGGATTTGAGAGTGTATTTCTCCTCTTCCCCTTCTGGCTGAGAACTGAATGGGTACAGCCATGCCCCTCTTTATATCCTCATTTCCATGACCATACTAGCCTGAAAATGGCTCACTCCAGCAGAAAGTTTGAAATAAAGGACCCTGTCTCTGTCATAGAAGAATATTCTCACTTCTTTTTTTCCTCTCTTTGATGCTGAATGGCAAAAGAAGGATATCATAAGCTGAGGACAGGGATGGAGATCCTATTTTATGACAGTCGCTGTGTCCCTTCAAAGGGGACAGTGTATAGCACCAGCTGCCACCAACAGCTGCCACCAACATCTAAGCACTAAGCAGGAAATTTCTGAATTTAATTCTAACTTTTCTAGTTACTCACCCTTTATTTATCTCTCCTAGTGCTCATCATCTCCAAAAACATGCTGGTTACCAGTGGCTCGAGATTAAGAACATGAAAATACAGATTTACCAGGAAGAAAGTTCTGATGAGATGGAAATTAAACCAAGTCCGAATCACCTTTAATCCATCACTGAAGAAGCACAGGATTAAATTTAGAGATTATGGAAACACTCATGACAATGTACTTGGCTGAACAATTGCTATAAATGAAACCCTCTCTTCCTTCTCTTAGCACTTTGGCAAACAACTTGAGAAAGGAAAATGCAATACTGATCAAAGTACATGTGTAACTAATTACCTGATTTTCCATCCTTCCTCCCCTCTGTGCAGGCATTAATGAGGAACATGAAATACAGGAGTGAGAGCAGATCAAAAGAACATTACCTGAATGTGCATGAATCTCTTATATCCCCCTTTTCCTCCCAAGACTACACTTCTCATCTCTCTTCTGATTTTAGATGATATTTCACATCTGTTATTCTTTTTAGTCTGCTTATGGTTTGACAGGGCTGCATTGCACATATCGGGGACATGAACCAATGATTATTTCAGTGTGACACATTCACTTGATTTTAGCTATCCAAGCTTGCAAAATTTGACCAGCAACTCTAAATTTGATTCAAAATGAGAACTGAGTTTTCTCTTGGATTGCAATTCAAGACCTCTATCTCAGTTTGAATCTGGCAGCCTCGTGAGCCTGGGAGATATTGGAATGACTTTCTGATCCTGTGTGGGTTTTTTTCTTCCCTTTGTGCAAGCAGTAGAACTCTCATGAGAATATCCATCTTTATGACAATGTCTCTATCTCTTCCAGTAACGCTGTTAAAGAATAACTTTTCTTGTGGGATTTCAGCTTCTTTCAAACTGTAATCAACAACAACACACTTCCCCCATCAAAACCCCACATAAAATACACCATAGGAAGAGGTATGTGGTGCAAATTTCTTAACTTTATGATGGAAATCACATGAAATCTCTCACGGTGCCTAATATCAGAATGTGCTCTCCCAGTTTATTTCACTTTCGGCTGGTATTTTCCCTCCCAGTCTGCCTCCTTGGTAGATCAGACAGTCTTTTAGGCAGCATATTACACACAGGGCACATGCCAAGGACCACTCAGCCGGGCATTTAAAGCCCTTGCTCAGTCTGAAAGACCCTGCAACTCCTCTTTTCTAAGCACCCTGAACCAAGTTCCCTACCCCTTTTTTTCAGTCCCTACAGCTTCTTTTCCAGAACCTTCCTAATGCTGCTACTGTTTTGTGGATTTAGCTCTTACAAACACAAATCTGTGCTTTGGTTCCTGCACAGCACCCCTTTGTTTCTGTTAATCCCAGCACAATTGCTGTAATACATTTGTTTTAACCACAGAACCTCCCTGTAACAGAAGACCCTGGTTGTTTTGCCTCTATTAACGAAGAATAACTGTCGATGAAATTACATCCTCAAGGCCTCTTTCATTAGTTTCTTTTGAACTTATGAATGCTTTCCCAGGGATTTGATTGCTTTTAGACTGGCACTTCCTAACAAGGCTTTTGATGTAAACTTTCATGCCACTGTTACTATGACAATAGTGTAATGCTGCAGCAGCATTAATTGGAATTTTGATTATTTCCTTGGCTCAGAACACTCTATGTTTTAATAACTGGTTCAACTGTCCTTCAGATCCATGCTGCAAGGCAAAGCTGAAATCTTTATTTTGAATTAAGAGAGCCACTGAAGAGGAATAAATGGAGTAGGGAAGTGACATCATAACACCAACACATCCAATATTCCTCCCTATTGTTTATGTGATTCATGAAAATTAGTCATCGCACAGAAAAGATGCGCATTCTGTTCCATGCTAGGAAATCATTACATAACTCTCTTTAGTCTTCTACCCAAATTTATTTTCTTTCAGATGTTAGAAATTATGAAAAAGCATAAATGGGGACTCCTCTAAAACAAAGTATCATATGTTTGAACAGAAGTAGACAGGGGGAGCTTTGCAAAGGCATCAGTTATCACCACTGCCAATCCTTAACATTCCTCATTCCTCAGAATTTGAAGGTGCAGCATATAGCAAGGCAAGTCATAAATGTTTGATGAGAAATATTTAACTTTTCCTGTCCCAGCTTTGTGTCAAATCCCAATTAGATATTGTCAAGGGCCAGAAATGAAATGTATCACAAAATTAATTTATCTTGTTCAATGCTCTTTATCATCAAAATGAATCCCCAGTGTTAACCCTCAGAAATTCATCTTATTTTGGCTACAGGTATGTGTGTGTGTGCATATATACACATACATCCCTCTTTACCGAAGCCATCCTGACACCTTTTAAGCCTGATCCAACACCTTTTTAAATCATTGCATAGAAGTTTTAAATTCCTTCTATTTTTTTTTTTTTTCATTTTACTCCCATATTTCAGCCAATATTCTACTAGAAGTTTCAGTCTAATTCCTGAAGAGGAAATGCAGCAGGACTGGGAAGAAGTTATTTCCCCTCAGAGGTTTGCAGCTAAATAGCACAGGCTCAGGTTTTAAATTTTTTTTTCTAGTTTTGCTTGTTTATTTCGTTGTTTTTCTTGCTTGTTTGTTTGGGGCTTTTTGTCATTGCTGTTGTTGGGTTGTTGTGTTGTTTTTTAAAGGTAATAGAAAGTCTTCCAGAGAAATTCTTAAAATTTTGAGATTTTTTTTCATCTCTGGTGAAGAGAACAGGTTGTCAGGAATAAAGAGTGATGAGCTATATAGCCTGTTTGCCCAGTTCAACTCAGCCTTGCACCAATAAAAGGCTGGCCTTGGGAAGCTTCTTAGAGACATAAAAACAATCCTCTAGATTCCCCACCTACAGAACCTGTAGCCACCACTCTGTTCAGAGCTTTTTTATCCACAATTAAAAATCTCTTAGCAGCCCAGTCCCCAGAACTTACCGACACCACGACGACCAATAGAACAAAGCACAATGCACACATATAATGTTATAAAATGTTTTACCTCCTAAGCAAAATCGAAACACATGGGATTTTATTTTCCTTTTTTCTTTTTTTTTCTTTTTTTTTTTTTTTGTTTTGTATTGCAAAGCACATTCCTATATTATTGCAGACATGTAGGGATGCATATCTCCAAGAAATCGATGGGAACTGTCTCGAGTGGTTTGATCAATGACTGCCCCCGCCCATTTCAGCCTGGACATTCATCTCCTGTTGTTCTTCAGACAGTTTACAGATTAATAATGAAGCATAAAACCAAGTTAGTGGTAACATATGAGGGGGAGAGATGCAAAGCTGAACATCTCACATTAAGGGCACTCTACACCAGCAATCCATCAGACTGGTTTACACTTCAGCGTTTGTATAGTTTCTTGTGTCTCCTCACAAACACCCACAAATAAAGAGATACAGCTGCTTCTTAAGAATCCCTCTATTTTACTTATGAAAATGAAACCACTGGCCTTTTAAAGTGCAAATGCAATTGGTCTGATTCTCCCATCAATCAGGCAAAGTAAATCAGAAGTCACTATATTGAATCAAGAATCTATGATGATTTACATTGGTTATTAAAAGTAATTATTCTATGTCAAGTCCAAGAAAGACTTTTTTGTTTTTGTTTTTGGTTTTTTTTTTAATTTTGAGGCTTTTTCCAAGATATAGGATCAATAATACTACCGGGAAGCAAGTGGATTATTCAGGGTGGTAAGGTAAATACCCTGCTAGGATCACCTGTATCAATTCTATGAATATGGTATGACCTCATCTAGGACAATAAATTTCTAATTTATTCTGTGGAGTCTCAGGCTATTCTAGCTGGATGGCCACCTATTTTGCTTTATTTATTGATGTGATTAATTTCAATGTCCTTCCTACCTCAATTCCATCATTAAAAGAATGTCTAGGAACTGTGAGAGTAGGCCTAATTTTTTCTCCTTAAAATAGAAATAGAGAGAAGCTACCAATCTGTGACTCCTTAACTTCCACATTATCTTTGTGTTCTCACATCAGCTGTTTGTTTTGGTTATCAAATTTACAAGTTTCTCAAGCAAGGTCTCATGGGTCAAGCCTTCCTCAAAGGCAGCTGACACACTATAGCCACACAGCAGATGAAGACAAGACTAAACATTTAAAAATTCAGCATTTCACCTCCAATATCAAAATTAGTAACAGGAAAACAGAGGAGGTCACTAACAACAACAATTTATTTTAAGATTTTTTTCAGAAGAGCTACTCATTCCTTTTTTATATACAAAGTTCATATGAAAAAATATGGTTGGAGTCTTAAGCAAAAAAGAGAAAGTCAATCTAGCAGCACGCAAAAATAAAATAATTAGAAATGTCCATTTTTGCATATTCCAGCACCTGCTAAGACTGCATTTTTGTTGAATATGAAATGGTTGTCATGGTAAGGATATTCCAGGTTATTGGGTAAAAACAATAGGGATGGTTTTCCAATTATCTCCAAATCAACCAACTTATTTTTATGTATTTTATATATTTTATTTCCCCAAAATTCACTAAAATCTATGGGTTTTGACAAGTGAGAGAGGGCAAGAAAAAAATGATTTCTTCTTTTAAAGAAAATTTTACATCTGCTTGAATGAATTTGCCTTGCCTTTTCATCTTCCTGAAAAAGTTAATAAACTGCAGTAAGAATTCATAAGTGAATCAGAATTTGCTAAACACATGCAAACAACTGTGCAAATGTGGACACCAAGAATCCTTGTCACGTTTGGTTTGCACAATACTGTGGAAGGAGCCAGGACAAAACACAGCAGCCCACACTGTACAACCCAAAAAAGACTTAATCCCCTCAAACCAGTGAATTGTTCTCCCTTAAAAAGCCTGAGATGCAAATTGTGGTTATTTAAGGGATTACATAGAGATTTTGGCTCAGTGTTTATGCTGGCCTCCCTATTTCAATAATGCAGGGTGAATGTCATCAGCAAAATTAGCAGTCAAATGCAGAGATAATGTTAATTGCAAAGAAGCTTTCTGACAAGATTAGTTGCCTTGAATGACCTCTGTCGAAGATTCACCATTCTATCAAGTTCAACCTTTCACCAGTCTCCAGCTTGTCAAACAGACCAGAGCACTGCTGCCATACAAAAGTCCGTGCTGTCTGTCTACTGGGACTGGGTTGGAGGATTTAAAGCTTAAAAAAAAAACCCCAAGGACACAACCAATAAAAGGCAAGAAAAATATCAAACACTCTGTTCCAAAAGGGAGGGAGAAAGCTAGCCCGAGCTGGACAGGGAAAGGAGATGGCAAGTTTCAACTTCAGAAAGTTTCAACTTTTTATGATGTATATGGTCATAGAAAAATTGAATAGCAACACACTTCCTCTTTTGCAAAGATTAAACAATTTTGTTTTGTCATTTTGTTTAAATATCTTGAGTTACTAGTACTGCATCCTGTAATGGATGTTGTAAGTGGCCCCAGATGGTTTGTGATTACTGAACAGTGGAGAGCAGAGTGAGGACTCTGCTCAGAGTTGTGTCTTTCCAGAGCGTGGTGCTCTGGCCATGCTTCATAGCACTTCACTCAGGTTTGGGTGGCTTTTGTAGCACGAAGACATCACTTTTGCTCTTTGCTTAACAGCAACAACATTTACACAAGCTTTGTTGAAACCAAATGTAACGAAAACAAAACAGCTATCTGTTTAAAACCTTTGAAACTGTGATATGTAAATCATATCATCACACTTAAAGTATTTTCTTCACTTACTGGCTTGACCTAAGATAAAAATATCTTCTAGAGAATTAAACGTAGTCACACCTGTTGAGAAGCCCTACTGCAATACTCAGCAGAACCAGTCCAAACGTGATTTCATGAGGCTGTGCATCAAAAGAGGTTGAGGTCACTATCCAAAAACATATGGGAATGGTCAGCAGCACCACTGGGCAATGAGCAAGGAAGAATCCTCCAGATCCACTCACATATCTCTGGATTTTCAGCTGAATTGCCTGATTATTTTTTTAAATTTGTAAACTTGAGTTGGAACACTAAGTAGAAATAATTATGGTATTTTCCCTATCCATATCAGGAAGTGTTCTGACTGGCGTTTTGTATTGTATTTTGGCTTTTCTTGTCAGCCACGTGTCCCCATTGAAAAGGGAAAAAAAAGACCTAGTTAAATGGATAGTTAAGAGCATTGTTTTTAAAGTTGTGCAAAGTGATGTGAATTTGTCAAAACTTCAGCAGAATCTGCTTCCTATCCTGGGTAAAGTTAGGATCAAAGGTACTGTGGGAAAGAGAAATTCTGCATCCCTGAGCCTTTATAATTCCATGAAGTCTCATGGAAGAGAATTGTACTGAGAATGACGTTTCTGTCATCTGGTTTTACAGACCAAAGAGAAGAAAATAACCTCCTTCTTGTTGTATCCTTTTTTTCACTTAATTAAATAAAAATGTAGCCCTTTTCTTGCTGTAGCCCCCAATACTTTATATATATTAACCTTTTCCTATTTGCTCATGTTGAATGTTTGTGACACACATTCCAAAGAGACTGATGGAGAATGGAGGAAATACCTGGCTTGTGAGTCTAATTGCAACTATATGAAAGATACAAGAATAAGAGAAAATAGCACCAACCACTCAGAAATATCTAAAGATAATGAAAGTGGACTCATAAAAATGGGAACCCAGCTGAGAAATGTACCAGAACTGGTCAACATGTTCATTTTCAAATCAGTACAAGTGGAAAACCATTGATGAAAATTGCCTAAATTTCAGGAAAGCATGCTACAAGTTTTGCACATTGAAGAGCGGAAATGGAAATACATAAATTTAGAGAAGACGTAAGAAATGAAGTAGGGAAAAAAGAGGGATAATTAAAACAATGTGTAAATAAAATGTAGAAGATTTGGAGTTTAGTTATGTGCAATTTGTTCTTGAAGACTGCTTTTTTGTTCAGAGATTCCTAAGATTTTTAGTATTGCTAATTTGTATCTGATACAATCAAAAACATCATTAAGTGTTTTATATATCTGGTACTGTTGTGGGTTTTGTGCAAAGCAGTATCTGTTATAATTGCTTAGAAAAATAAATCTCTGTCTACCAATACATAGAAGCAGTTCAGGCTACACTGGAAATCTTTGGCTGTAAAATTCAGAGTTAGTTGGAGTGTGCTGCACTAGCAGCTTTGTTGCTCTGTTAGTGCTTTGCTTGCCTGTCAGTGTACTGGAAATGTAGGGTAAATTCCTGGGGTGCCAGTGCAGTGTCAGGAGAAGACTCCTCAAGACTACTGAACCATAAAGTCCCAATTCCAATATTTGCCAGCTGTTGGTGTTGGTCTCTGTGGATAACTGGTTTAGAAACTGAGTCTGAACATGTTGTTCTTCTTCCCTCAAACTTAACTGGTGGAAAAGAAAAAAAAACTTTTTTCACTCCTTTCCCTCCTATTTTTGTTTATTGGTATCATAAAGGATGAGTTATTAGGGAAATACTTCTGAGAGGCTCTGATTTCACCAGACCATTACTTATTCATCTTTTTTTTTTTTTTNTTAGTAATTTTGCTTCATTTGCACAGGTTGAAATACAAATCACTCCTTGGATTGTGACGGGATAGGAAAATCTTTCCACCTTGCTTCCAAAAAAAGTTCACATAATTAGTGGATACTACTTGTAAGAGGCAATCATGGCTTTCGTCTTATCTATTACCATGGTTTACGGTGTATTAGGCTATAGATTATTGCAACTATTTACTAGGGCAGATAGTAAACTTTGACTCTAATAGCACCTGACTTACAGTACATCACATGAATTGGTTTCTATTATCTGATGCTTTATATTTATGGAGGAGGTAAAGGAGAAAAGATGTCTAACTCCACCATTTTTCTGTGTATATTGCACTACATATGTTTTTGTTGTCTCCTGTTCCCGATGGAAAAAAAACCAAATGTCTTAATGGATATATAACCAAAGCTTTCAACACTGAATAAGAGCTAAATTGCTTAAAATATGTTTGGAACATCTTACCAGTGTCTAGTCTGACACGATTTCTGGGCTTATTTTTAACAAGAATACAGCTGGCTTTGGTTAACAGAGTTCTTCAATTCACCATAATTTATTAAGAGACCAAATAAACTTGGTTCTGTTCTTGATTATCTCTCTGAAAATGCTAGCTTAAATTTGGCCTTGTTTAAATAGCACTAAATCAATGGGAGATCAATGTTGAATATAGCACTGCCTCTTGGAGAGACTTTGATCAATGGAGCATTTGGTTGGTTTTATCTGATTGAGACTTGGTCTGAGACTAGACAATTACGGGAAAATAACTCCTTGAAAGTTAATATATTTTCCTTTCCCTTTACTGTGTGTTCTGGCTACAAGTGCAAGGGACTTGTGACAAATGCCGTATAATATATGTTATAAAATACTTGCAAAATATATGGCCGTTGATTGTTTCCATAGGCTGAAACATATTTCTTTTCCAGGGCCCACATCAATATATCTCTGTGTCTGAGAGGATGGTGGAAACTGGGAATGTTAATGCTATCCCTGCCAGTAGTTTTTGCCATATCTTTTGACTAGGGGAGCCCTGTCAGCTATTAAATTGCCCTGTGGGCCCCAAATGTCAGCATATGAAACCCACAATTTGTAATTCTAAAATATTTTATTTGAAGGCAACTGAGTATGCCCTTATAAGCTACATATTCTGTAAAATCAGTACTGTCCCTGGATGTTTAGAGATTTATTGACATCTCTTTGAGCTCATGGGTCTACAGGACAACTTTAGGGGCATTCAGGCAAAGGGAGAGAGGTACTGTCAGAGACCAGGGTTTCATAGGCAATGGAGTTGGGGAAGGGTCTGAGGGTAAATCCTGAGAACAGAAGCTGAGGGAGCTGGGAAAGGGGCTCAGCCTGGAGAAAAGGAGGCTCAGGGGGGCCCTTGTGGCTCTGCACAAGTCCCTGACAGGAGGGGGCAGCCGGGGGGGGTCGGGCTCTGCTCCCAGGGAACAGGGACAGGACAAGAGGAAACAGCCTCAAGCTGGACCAGGGCAGGTTCAGGCTGGACATCAGGAGAAATTTCTTCATGGAAAGGGTGCTTGAACACTCGAATGGGCTGCCCAGGGAGGTGGTGGGGTCCTCGTCTCCGGAGGTGTCCAAGGAATGACTGGACATGGCACTCAGTGCTCTGGGCTGAGTGACAAGGTAGGGATAGGTCGCAGGCTGGACTTGATGGTGTCATAGCTCTTTTCCAGCCTAAATGAGTCTGGGATTCTGTGCTGCCAGAAATCTTTCTCCCTGGAGATTTTCACTCCCATGATTGAAGGAAAGCTAAACATCCGGTCTACCATCTCAGCAGGACACAGTCCAAGGATGCCTCACAAGGACATAAAGAGCATTTATTTAAACCATGTTTTTAATTTTTTTTTACACACCATACTCCATGTGGTCCTAGTCTTTTGTGTAGCTGTATCGAGGACACAGCTACTTATAATTTATGGCAGATTGTTTGGAAATAATTCTTTAGGACAGTCTGTAGTTACAAAGACTCCAGATTAGCCAGTATGGAGAACAACTCCCCTGTTGATCCTCGAAAGGGTAAACCTTGCTTATCCCACTTTCACTTTTGCTCATCACACAGAGAATGATCTACTAAGCAGATTTCCATACTGCAGTTTTGAGGGATCCTATACTCTGCATTTTCCACAGCACCACTGTGGTGAGATGCTCAGCTTACTGCCAGCAGGAATCTCAGAGCTCCTGTAAAACCATTGAAATCTCTTTCTGGAAAGAACCCATTTTTTTTCTTGTCTGTGAAATAACTTCTACATTTTTAGCATTGTCTCATAATCTCAGGCTCTCTGTGCACATTTAATGATCAAATTATCCCTTACAAAATGATGGAATCCTCATTATCCATGCAATGCTTTCAGAAATTCACTCTGGAAGTCAGTAGTCCTTTTATTTGCACCTGCATTTTTACATTTCTATCTCAACACCTCTAGTGTCAGATCATTATAATGTAAATATTTCTCCTTATTTCCTGGTGCCCACTATTGGGTACTTTAGGGACACTGTCTGCATTCTCCACAGAAAAATAAATACTTTAAAAATAACTTTTAAAAGTACGATTTATTGCATTTAAAAATTTTGAAAATGTGGAGAAAAACCACTGAAAAGTCCCAAAAGGAGAAGGCTGGAAGCTGGTCTTCTGGGAATAGACATCCTGTTTTAATTGACAGCAGGGAAATTTAAGGTGGTTTAATAAGTTTCATTTCTCCAGTCTTGCTCAGCCCAGAAGCCAACACAGACTTCCTTGCTTGCAGACATCAATTCATGGTGTGCAGGTAACCCTTGGAGCCTGCAGTGCATTGCACTGTCCTAAAATGCTCCACTTTCCTGTGTGACAATCTGTTACAGCCCGGTGCCATTGCCAGCTGGCAGGTAATTTTCCTGTGGAAGACTTTTCTTCCCAGTAAGCGCTGTCATGGTAATATTCAACCCCAGCCATGTAGTTAAAAGAAATTGAAAGGAATAGTCATTTCCTGAGGATGTCTCAACCCATCCTGAGACAGGCGTGCGAGGTGGGATAAATCGCTTTTGGAAGTACTTTCATCTCTTTGCCAATTAGAAATTAGACTGCACACCAGACTTTTATGTGCATAAAGCTTGTTGGGATAAATCTTACTCCAAACATCTGAGTTCTGCGACAGGCAATTCCAGTAACAATAACTATAAGGTTGTCTGAGATAGAGATACATTGGAAAACCAGATATTGTTGCTCACAGATTGTGGGGAAAGAAAGAGAACAACATGGCCAGATTTAACTTTACACATAATGAACTTATAGAAGGAAAGACAGGAGAATCAAAATCTCACTTAGGTTTAAGGAACAAAGACACAGCTTGAATCTCCAGGATGTGGACAGACAAAGTGTAACACTACTGATCAAACAAGTCGTGTAGCTGGCCATGGGTATTTAGAGTAAATCCCCAATCACCAGCATCCCACCTTTTAGAACAGCCTAGGTGGGATCCAGTGGAAGCCATTACGAGCGGGTTTAATTTTACTGCTGCTCTTGAAAGACATGCTTTCACTGTCCCTACAATTCATTGTAGATCATGGGGAAAAAAAGGACATTTCAAATGAAAAAAAAACAGGACAGACTCTAGCAAAAAATAGCAATGAATTCTCTTCCACACAAAAGAAAAAAAATAATTGAATGCTTCATGAAATGCCTTGTGGTAAAATACCTGACATTACCATTAGTAAGTAAATTCTAACCTTTGCCTTGTCCTAGTTTTACCTGTAGAGTATTTGGACGTCAACCCAGAAACACGGGACCAAAAGTAGAAGTAGGCAGCATTTCCTTTCCTGTGACTGTTTTCAGGCATGGAGTCTTCCATTTTAAATCTTCTTAAAAATTTCCAAAACTACCTACTCTACAGTAAACATAAAAAAAAAAAAAAGTCTTATCCCCCCATCTTTCTGGCATTTCTCTTCACCCTGAGCTTAATGCTGAAAGACTATTCAGCACAGGTTAAGAAAGGAATTTAGTTTGCATGTTAAACAACTCAATTCCTTTTGCTACATTTTTTGGTTTTGTCATTTGTTGAGACAACAGACGGAGATGTTTGAGCTGTATTATTTATTCATCCCTCTAAAATGAAATGGGAAATTTTAAAAATAAGGTGGAATAGTATTTCTTGTTGTACACTTTCCCATTTAAGAAACTTAAATTTTTTTCTTCAACCCTGACCTGTATTATTCCAATGCAATTAATACATTTCTCTCTCTGGCTTTCATACCTGCTGTCTCTAAACCAGCTGTCCCTTAGTCCTTGGTTACCTCACCCTTTTCTGTCTATTTGGCACCTGATTCCAGGCCTTTTCCCAGTCTTTGGGGGTTTTTGCATCTTTTTGTGTAATTCCTTGTTTCAGATCAGTGACTTTTTTTGCCCACCACCCAAATAACAACTGACACTGCCAAAAGGCACTTCACTAAACTGACTGAGGCCAACACCAGAAGCAACAGTTGTGATTTGGTGGTCCTGGCACCCATGTCCAAAGTGAGATGTCTAACTCAGGCAGCCTCAACTCCTTACATTGCTTTCTACAGCAGAGCAAAATTGGCATCACCAGGGAATGTTTTCTCTTTCCAAACTCCTGTGATAAAAGGAACCAAACACTATGAACACAACTTAAACAATCCCAAAGGTAGATGGAAAAGTCAACTGAAGTAGGAACTGTCAGATTAGACTGAGTTTGATCATGCCCTGTCAAGAACGGAACTGCACATTTCCATTGATAACAATTCTGGTAAGAATTTTTCTGGTAAGAAGTGAAAGAAGTTTCTCAGCCTCATCTGTTCACATGGTTGATCATGGATACAGAGATATCGAATGTATTTTTTGTTTATTGTTTAGGAAAATACTTACATGAGCCTCGGTTTAAGCAACTAGGCATTTAAAATGTATTTTTTAATATATGAAACTGGCCTGGCTGCAAAGAGGTGGAATAGGTGACTCCTTTTAAAATTTTGATAGATTTATTTTCTAACATTCTCACTGACTTCCTGGGAGAAATTAACCATAGAGGTTGGCAGAGACATGAAACAAAACAGAATCAAACAGCAATGCTAATGAAATCCCTTATTTCAGGTTAAAATTCTTACATATATTTATATATGTGTGTGTTCAGTTACAACATAGATGGTTATATATGTCTGCTTCAGTTCAAAGCTCAGTTTCTGAATTTAAGGTGATTAGTTATTCATATTATTTCACTCTGATTATCTATTTGAGCTACAATGTAAATGAGATGACCATGGTGTGTTTAAGTGATCTGTAAATCCCATTTGGGTCCCAATTCGGTTTGTGCCATTTCCTTAACTTTGCTCTTCTCCAGAGATTATATTTCTCATTGACCAGCTGGAATACTGTTGGATTCCTTAAGAGAGAACTCTCCCCGAAAACTTACCCAAAACCCCCAAAGTTTTCAGTCCTCTTTGAGTCTGATTACAACTATGGCTTGTTGTACCAAGGTCAGAGCACAAGGTTTGCTTGGCTACAACTCAAGGGAAAATGATGAATATGTCTGAGCAAAATAAGGATTAGTTTCAAATTACTATTGCATACAGTGAACACTGCTTCCAGACAGCATCATTAGTTCACACAAGCAGTGGAGGAGATGTATCTGACAAACAAGCACATTTGTCTGCCTTGGTTATAGGAGTACCTTTCCTTTTTTCAACTAGTGTAAGACCTCCACCTTTGCAGTTCATCAAGGCACGCTGTGGTAGATTCATGCCTTTTGTCCTTTCTCACAATAAGGATTATAGTCATAATGACTTTGCATTTGATTTCACAAGAACCATGAAAGTCTGACTGGGCATTGACTGTTTCAAGACAGTTGTGCTGCCAAAATGTTCACACTTGCTTATAGCCGACATTTTCATTGGCAATACTGTTTATGTGAAATATAAATAACATTTTTCCAGTTTTCACTTTTCTAGTCCTCATGCCTCCTCCAAGCAAAAGGAAAGGGTAATTAATTCTTTTCGCGGATAATTATGAAATTCTAAAATTTGCCGCATGACTATTGTCGGACGTTGGAAATGCCTTAAGAATTTTTCCCAGGATACTACAGGACGTGATACACTGCACACACAATGAAACTCATTAAATGTCACATTTTGTTGCAGAAGTCCATTCATTAAAATGTCTTGGTTTAGATACCAGATTTAATGGAATTTCTCTGTAAACCACAGCCTCTTTATCTTTTTCCTGTTAGTTTCTGATGTGCTTCATTGTCAGTTAGAAGAAGGTAAGCGATGATGTGACAATTTCAGGACAATACACTGAGTTTATTATCACAGTTTTGAGGAAATCTACTTTGAGGGTAGGACAAAGAATCCACTTTTGTTTCATTCACAACTGAGAAAATGCAAAACTTACAGAATATAAAGGCCTTAGATGCTGATAAGCAAGAAAACTAAGATAACAGCTTGAAAACTGTGAGGGAAAAATAAAAAGTGGGATTAATTGCATTATTCTGAAATAGGTGCAGAGCAGTCAAATCCTCTTCTCACAGTTAGGTCTTGTTCTCACTGAGGTACCAGTAATTTGGCCTAAGCACTGAAGGCTTTTATATTAAGCACTGGCACTTCATCTTATAGTCAGGGAGCAAAGACAAATCATTGTCTTCCTGTCAAGTATACTGGGAAAAAAAGGATTAAGAGCTATAGTTTAAATGATAGGATTGAAATAGTCTTGAAAATGCAAACATTTGCTGGCAGAAAGGCAGATGTAAAGCAAACAGTCCATGATCTCTCTCTGATTTTAGAGGCTTTACAACATGTGATGTAAGACGAGAACTCCATTCTTTACCATGTAGTGTCTCAATAATTTCTACCTTGTTTTTCTTCTCAGTAGACTTGTTTAACGCTCTATCAGTTGCTTCCCTGGCTTCAAAACCACAAAGGTTTAGCCAAACCTTTTCTTCAGGTTTGATTCACAGATGTCTAAACATTTTTCTCTTGGAATTATGCTTTCAATGGTAACAAAACACAAACAGGAGATGCAAACTTCACGTTTAATTTTCATCCCGATTACAATTTCTCTGTTCAACATCTTTTGACTGCTATTTTGAGTGCTGGGAAAAGGACAAATTGTCTCAAAGCAAATGTTCATGTGCCGTTGAACATACAAAATATGCAATGTATTTGATGTGAATTCACGTGGAACTATGAAACCAATATTCCCCTCCTGTTTTTCATGCTGCCATTGAGAAAGAGGAATTCCTTTTGGAGTGCTATTAGTCAGCATAAAAAGCCCCTTATAACAAAAATAAGAAATAAAGAGGAACGAATATCTAGCTATATCAGCCTGAAAGCAAAATGAGAGCCACTGAGTCAGCTCTGAAGGTCTGAGTCAGTACATGCCATTTTTATACCTTATTTCAGAATGACTGGAGTATATATCCTGGAAATGCACAAAATTAGAGCCTTGTTTTAGCAGTCCTATTAGGGCAAAATTACCATTGAAACTGAGTAGAGAGAGAGAGAGATCTAAGATTTACAGGGGCCAGACTTGGACAAAAGGAATTAACTGTGTAAGAATTGATTTATAGTACCCAAACTCATATCTTATAGTGTTATCTTGTCAGCAGACACTAAAAACAGTTCCAGCAGGGACAGCATTAGAACTCAAGGGGAACTGGAATAATTGATCCCATCTGTTAGCATCCCAATCACTAGCAATGATCAGCTCACGGCTCTCGTGAACAAATCAAATAACTTTTCAAAGAGTGACAATTAACAGCAATCTGTTTAGAGAGATGTAAAAATTTAGTTCCATTGGAGATATCCTGTACTTCCAACACTCTGTACAGCCAGAACAAAAGGTTTAAAATTTATCTCAGTATGCCCATGTGTGGCTTGCACTGCAGAACTTCAGTACATGAAAACAAAGTGTTAAATATTACTTAAGCAAGACAAAAGTAACAAGTTTGCATTAGTAATCCAGGAAGAATTATGGTGCATATGGGAAACAATTATTAGTTTTTATAAAGATACTGTATCAGTTTACCAGATAATCTCACTTCTTGTGCTTGTTTGTTCGAGCTTTTTTAAGAAAGAAATTCAAGAATCACAGAATCACAGTTTTTTGGAAGGGACCACAGTGGGGTCATCTGGTCCAACCTCCCTTCTCAAGCAGGACCATCCGAGAACACAGGGTACAGGATTCTGTCCAGAGGGTCCTGGAATATCCCCAGTGAGGGAAACTCCACACCCTCTCTGGAAAATCTGTCCCAGTGCTTGGTCACTGCCCAGGGCAGAAGTTCTTCCTCATGTCCAGGGGAAATTCCTGGGCATCAATTCCTGCCCGTTCCTCTGGTGCCATTGCTGGGCCCCCTGAGCAGAGCCTGGGCCCTGCTCGGAGCCCTCCTTGCAGACAGGGACAGACTGGGATGGGATCCCCTCTAAGCTGAGTCTCCTCTGAGGCTGAGCAGCCCCAGCTCCCTCAGTGTTCATTCATGCATCTTATA
>VZRQ01008874.1:473828-484156 GCA_013397975.1 Machaerirhynchus nigripectus
GTTCATTCATGCATCTTATAAGGGCCAATGGACTTTGTGGAGGTTGTGATTGCCTAGGTGTTCTCTGACCCAGTCCTCCTTGACCAAGGGAAGGTCTTCCTTCCAAGATTCCTTTGCCCTGGTCTCCTGGGCCAGACATGCCTGAGGGCTGGTCCTGTCAGTGAAGACTGATGCAAAGAAGGAATTCGACTTCTCTGCCTCCTCTGTTACCAGGATCCCCTCTCCATTTACTAATGGGCCCACATTATCCTTTGTTTTCCATTTGTTTTTGATGTATTTGGAAAGCTCTTTTAGTTATCCTTGACATCCTTAGCTACAATTCGTTCTCACTGGGCCTTGGCCCATACAGAAGGAGAGCTGAGAAGGCTAATGGTAGGGTGTGCAAAACTGAAATACAGTTTTAACAGTAAAGTGCTTAGAAAGATAAGGGCATGAATTTAAGTAACAGGAAGGCTGGGGTCCTAGAGAGTTCAGCAGAGAAAATTCTGTGCATAGAGGATAACTGATTTCCTAAATGGGACTCCAACAAAGACTTTCCCGAAACCTGCATTACAGCAACCCCACTCCTTTTTTTTGGGGGACAGGGGATAAAACAAGCCATTTGGGAAGGACAAGTGAAGATGAAAGTGCAGAGAGATGATAGGATAATTTAGGCTGGAAAAGTCCTCTAAGATCATTAAGCTCAGCCATTAGCTCATCACCACTGTGTTCACCACTAAACCACATCCCTAGGTGCCACATCCATGCCCTTAAATACCTCCAGGGGTGGTGACTCCACCACTACCTTGGGCAGCCTGTTCAGTGCTTGACAATCTTCTCCATGAATAATTTCTTTTCCCTAATATCCAAATTAAACCTCCCCTGACATACCTTGAGGACATTTCCTCTTATTAGCCAGAGTCAGGGAAAACAGAAGCCTAGGTTTTACTGGCATAAATACCATTCCTGTGCTTTAGTTAATATTGCCATTTTCCAGCAACTATAACGCCACCTAAAAGTCCAAACTCCAGGTTACATACAGGACTAAATTCTCTTGAAGTCACATGACGTTTTATGCTTCCATACACCTTTGTGTATTCATTAGAAAAGTTATAAACATTAGACAACCAGCTGACCCATTAGAAAAATAAAAGTATCAGTCATCAGAATTTCTCCTGGCTGCAGTGTCTCCTCCACAGCTCCATGAAGCTGAGGACAGGAGTGCCATTTGTGCTCCCTGGGGACATAAGGAGCATCACAGTCTCACGATGAAAGTGAAAGTCTTGCTCATTAGGTTACATATCTCTCACAACGCACTGATCAATCTTTCAATATGACACTGGCAACCTGCATGGAACAAAGGCTACAAATGCCATCAAAAGCAGCAAAAAAGCTTTGCTTGGGGAAAAGCACCCACAAAGTGACCAAAAAAACCCCTCAGGAACAGAACAGAGACTCATCAGTGCCATCACCTCCTCCACCCGTGTCCTGTTCTGATGTTCACACACACAAAGGTGATCACAGACAGCTGGCACAGCATTTGCCATAAAAAATTGACACTGGCATTCACCATGTTTTTTAAAATGTAGTCAGAGTGCTATTTAAATTTTAACCTCCAGTAAAGTCTGACAGGTTTGCAAGTCTCAGTTGCCAGATTTGCTCTCCCAAGATTCCCAATCCTAATGAATACACTTGAAATTTTTTTTCCATGGGATAAGGAGGGAATCAGAGGGTGCTGCAGCTTTCCTTAGGGTGAACACTTGGTGAAACCCTCTTACTTGATTAAAACCCACCAAACACAGAACAGGAATAGTCAGTTGAGTCTAATGCTGTGTTATCTCATGCAGATCTCCAAAATTTATGTTTCTGCTAAAATGTTGTTATTTCATATCTTTGTTTTTTTTTACTCCTGGTTGGATGTACAGCAGAATGATAACAATACAAAATTGTAGGTGACAGATTGCCTTTTATGCTGCAGCACTTCATTGCTATAGAACATACAATAGATTCTTCTAAATGCATTGATTTTGACCTAACTATTGAACAAATTGGGCCATTGGCATTGCTGAGCAAACCAAACCCAGGGGAGGTCTAGTCCTGTAAGGGCAGAGGCACTTTGTCCACATCTTCCTGTTGGGGACCCCGGACAAGGAGCCAGCCAGATAGTCAGTGCTGTCCACCCTGCTGTCCACCCACCTTCCCTACCAACTCTGCTTAGCACATCCCCTTTCTGGGTTTCTTCCTTTAGGGAGACTGATCCATCGCTGTTCACAGCACAGGAATCCAAGGGTAGGATTTGTCTTATCTCATTTGAGATATCTAAAGGTCAGAGATCTAAATCTGAGCTGGTCACTCCAGGCTCTCTTATTTTTTTGTCAGTGGAGAGAAACAGGACAGAGGGATGGGTCTCTCGAGATGTTTATCTCCCAGTGATGTGAATCACCTTTTATATAAAGCCCCCTCTGCAATGTTACAGATCAAGTTTATGCTCTATTGTGTTATAGCTAATCCTCATACCAAGGTACCTAATAAGTCTCAGGCATGACCTGTGACCATGGTATGACTACAGTTCTATGCTTTATTCAAAGTGGATCCTTGTAGTTTCTCTTGATGGAAATTTCCTGTGTTTTTAACCTTAGTTTGAGCCTGAACCAGAGAAATGGTATTTCTATTATATTTCAAATGGTATTTTTGGTATATGCTATTTATATTTCAAATGGTATTTTTCAAGGCTTACTTATAAAAAATGTATTTTAAACCTTTCAGAACTTGATATTTCCACACAAACTTCACATTTAAAAAATTGAGACAGCTTAGAGACTGAAAAGAAATAATTTTAAAATAAAAAATAGAGCTGGTCAATAAAATGCATCATATTTCTGTGTATTTTTCTTTCTTAGGCAGTGTTTCAATAAAAAATTTTCTTCTATAATGTGTTGAATGGAACAAAAGAGGTTAAAAACCAAAGCAAAGTAAAAGCTCACAATATTAAATTCTAATGAATGCAAAGACCTTGAAAACATCAGTGGCTCTGCAAGCCAAGTGCTGATCCCTTTGATAGAATATGCAGGAATAAAATGGTTAGTAGCTGAAATGCTGTGGCACAGTAATAATTGCTTTGCACCTGTAATTCTATCTCTCATTTCCCTATTTACTTTATTTGCTTTTGTTTGTCACAGAGTCATATTCCAGTCTCTTCATTTGTAGTCCGGTTCTGGAAAATAAATTATGCTGAATGCTGAAAGACACAAAAGACCATGATGATAAATTAAACAATATTTCTTTCTCACACTGTTTTTTCTAAGCAGAAAAGCATTTTCTTTTCTTTGGTGGTTTTTTTGTTTGTTTGTTTGTTTGGGGTTTTTTGTTTTTGTTTTTGTTTTTGTTTTTGTTTTTTTGGGTTTTTTTGTTTGTTTTTTTTTTAACATTTAATTTCTGTGTGGAATCTCAGGGTTTGTTCCTATCTCATTAGTAAAAAATGTTGATGACTTTTGGCAATGGTTAACATTATTATTTTACCATCACCATTATTATTAGGGTTGAAATCAAATTTTGTAAATTAATAAGCTTGTATGGAACTTATCTGATTGCAAACCAAATTATAATTAAGGTTTGGGAAATTTGCATTTCTGCTCTGCATGGCAGGAAGGCACTTTCTCCGCACAAGTCATGAATGGAAGTTGTTATGGGGAACAAAGGGAGATGTCAGTTACTGTTCTTAGTGAGGACTAAATTTTGACTGAACCACTGAGGTTAAAAGGCACAAAAAATTGGTTTGTTTAAGAACCGAAGAAGGTTGAAGAGGAAAAAAGGAAAAATTTCACATCTCCAGAATAAGCGTACGTTCAGATTTTTCATGGACAGATGAAAATCAGACTTAAATGCAGGTGTCAGAACTTGCTGTCCTAAATGCTTTGCTGGACATTATAGCTTACAGTCAAGTTATAAATGCTTTCATGACATGATCAGGAGCCTTCAGGTGACCCTGGTCAGGACCTGGGGACAGGCCTTCGTTGGGGGCAAAGTTGCCACCAAGAAGACAAGATAAGGGAAATTAAGAGAATGTCGGAGAAAGTGGCAAAAGGAGAAAGAAAAGGCAATTTGGAGATGTTTCGGCCAAGAGGTATCCCCAGTGCTGCTGACACAACCCATGAGGAGGAGGGGGCAGGGCATAGGGTCAGCTCAGGGTGTGTGGCTCTGCAGAGCAAGGAAGCAGCCTTTGAACGTGGACATCCTGGCAGCAGAGCAACAGTGGGATGACTGCTCATCTCCTGCTGAGAAGAGTCACACAATGTCACTTAGAGACCACTTGATATTGGTTTATTTTATAATGATTACACTCAGGACCAGTAATGAAAAGTTCAGCATGTGTCTTGAATGAAGGATGTTGCTTTCATGATGAAGAAAAAATTCTCAACCTTCACCTCACCATATATATCTTCTGTTTCCATCATGTATACTTCCTATTTATGTGTTAAGATTGCACTGTTTTTTGTATTTTTTCTTCCCTTTTTTCTTCCCTTTACCCCTACCCCTACCTTTACCCCCTGTTTTTCTGCAAACTTCTTCACCATGATCTGTAGTTTAAAAATAAATAACTTGCTCTCTCTTCAACCAAAATATAATGTTCATAGATCAGCATCCCCAAATTGTTTAGAGCCATCAGTGTCACTTCTAAAGTGGTTGCAAGAGTTATTGAAAAGTCTTCTCTCGTGCTAACTGTAGGGCTCCCATATGACCATTCAGCTGATGACTGAAAGAATTAAATTTTAGTTTCTTCCATCACTGAATTTAGTATTAAACCGTGTCACGCAAGAAATTATGAGCTACACAGCACTTTTCAGGAAGAAATAAAAGCTTAATTGTTGGTAAAATATGTACACACTCAGGGAGGCAGAGAAAACAAACGTAGAGAAAGGACTCAGCAGTGAGGAGGGCTTATACAAAAGGACAACATAAGACAAGGAGAAAAAGCACATGAATTAGACGGGAGGGAGAAAAAAAAAAAAAGGTAAAGAATAAGAGACAAGGTTCAGCATAAATATTTTTGAGCATTGCTGAAGCCAGCAGACACACTGATTATAAGAGAGAGCTACCACAATTTCCATATATACACCCTGGGTAGGTCAACCACCAATTGCACCCCCGGGCCACCCTTAGCTGGTGAAGATCATTAGCACTGTGTAATGACCCCCCTTCTAGGAGGCCCCTGATAGTGTTGTAACACGTAAGCATGGCACCCCTGAGATGCCAATTTAATTCATCTTCAGATGAACTTTTTTGTTGTTTTTTAAGGAATCTTTGATAGAAATTTTCTCTGGTCTGGTCTTGCCTTTGTGTACCTGGATGTTTAAATCAATAATTGACTCAGTAATAGAGAACAAAGTTAAGTAATTTGTGCCTAACTTTTGTAAATAAGGGCAGAATTGCTATAGTAACAGCAGAAGGCACTCAGTCACTGTGACAAAAATGTGGCAACCTGATAGCAGAGGCTAATGAGGGTATTCAATTTCAGCTGAATTTCATTAAACTCAGCTTCTCCCCACTGCAAGACAGGAGGGAGGGGAGGGAAGAGAACAGGGAGGAGAGGCAACTCAGGCAAAGACTAGCCTAATATTTACCCTAATTTGGAAGTAAAATATGCCGGAAAAAGGTAGGAAAGGCTAAAAAATGTGAGAGAAACAGAAAACAACAACACAAAACAAAGGCAAAAAGAAAGTATTTCTGTATTATGGCTTTCTTGTTGAGTCCCATGTGTAAACTATAATTTCCTTCAATTCATCTTTCTCTTCTTTCTGTTGAGATGACTGGGATTTAGTGTGGTCAGAAATGGACTCCTAATTGAGGGAAAGGCTGAGAGGACTGAGTTTGGAGTCTGTAATTATTGCAAATAACACTGCTGTGGTAAAGAGAGCCCTATGCACCTCAGAGAGTGAGGAGCTGGATGTGCACCAGGCAGCACCTGGGAGTCACAAAGAGTCTTGGAAACGTTGTTCATCTCGGAGACATCTTTGAAGCTGTTCCCCTGACAATGCCTTGGAAGTCCTTCTGAAAATCAGGTTTATTTGAAAATAATAATAGTAATAATAATAGTAATAATAATAATAATAATAATAGTAATATAATAATAATGAGATTTAGGTGTGTGAGTTGGAGCACTGAGGTTTGTCACATTGGGCATCAAGAGCTTTAAGGGGGAATTATATACAAAACTGTCAAAAGTGCTTTGTTGTCTCTGGCTATAAAACACTTAGAAGAAACAAAGTGTTTCCATTAAGAATGCATTTTCTTTGAACAGTGTTGAAATAGAGGAAAAGAAATAACAGTCCAAATCACCCTGTTGCAATTACTTGGGCAATGTGCTTTAAAACACACTCCAAGTGTGTCCTGTTCCTGGAGCTGCTGAAAGTGGAAGGTTGTCACCTGGATTTATGAGCCTGCCTATTACAAAACATTTATGGGTAACTATAACTGATGGCCCCTAAAGGAAGTTAAAAGTGATATTTAGCTTAAGTAGTCTGTCCCCTGCTCTTTGTTGAAATGCAAGCATTGCTTTGTAGCTTCAGGCCATGAAAGAATAGAAATACATGACATGGAAAGTTCCTACACACTTTTTTTTTTAATCTTCTTTCTTTGTCTTTTTCCTATGCCCAGGAGAATTCATCTTTCAGTCATGCTCAGTGTCATTTTTCACAACTGAGTAGCTTTAGCCTAGTTATAAGAAATGCTCTTTCTGGCTATTAAAAATGAGTAATACTTCAGGGATTTTTCTTATTCCTTGGGTGGGAAGGAAGGGTGAGAATAGAATCCAACCCCTTTGCTATCACCTAAGGCTAAAGGTCAGGTGTAATTTTTACATTTTAGATTTTTAGCCATATAAAAGTCACTTTTCCAAGAAGGTGCCTCTTCAAAATGAAAAATTAGAAGAAAGGAGTTGCTATATTGAAAGATATAAAGCCACAAATAAACTTTGCAGGAAAAAAAATCTTTTATATTTAGTTGCAGTTTTTTTCCATCTTTGAAACTCTTGATAAAAACCACATTAAATATTCAATGAAAAAATACTTTAAATACTGATTTAGACTGTGAAATGATATCATATTTTGAAATATAGGCAGCAGTGACAGTAGAGGGCAAGATAACAGAAATCATACAGTGTTTTTCTAGGATTGAAATGAAAACTTACTCATATTAACAAAACTTGCGCATACATCTTTAATTAAAATCCTTGAAAATGTTTAGGGTTGCTGTACTGTCATTTTGCAGTAATAAGTAAGGTAGGGATATTTGGAGTGATGGTGTTTGTCTTCCCAAGTAACGGCTGCACCTGATGGGGCCCTGCTCCCCTGGAGGTGGCTGAACACCCGCACATGGCAAGCAGTGAATTCATTCCTTGTTTTGCTTTGCTTGTGTGCACAGCTTTTTCTTTCCTTATTAAACTGTCTTCATCTCAGCCCACGAGTTCTCCAGCTTTTACCCTTCCCATTCTCTCCCCCTTCCCAATGGTGGGGGAGTGAGAGAGAGGCTGTGAGATCTTGGGAGCTGGATGGGGCTAAACTATGACACCTTTTTTCCTAGATTTATGGGAAATCATCTTCAGTTAGGGCTGTGTATAAATACTTCAGTTTCTCATTCCAGTGTATTTTTCCATTCACTTCAGGCTAAGAAGAGAAGCAACATATGTTTTCACAGAGGATCACTTATGGATAAGAAAACATCTGAGTTAGGATGTTTTGTCTTTCTAATGTCATCAGTCACAGCACAGAGCAAAGTAAATGACAAAACTGCTCACGCTAGGCTCCTTTGGCAATGTATGAGGAGCACTGGACTTGGTCTGAATATGATTCGGGTGTTTTAAGATCTGGAACCATTCCCCTCTTGTATCAACTGTAAAAAGTCCTTTGGGCCATTAAAACAGGAAGATTAAAGTTAAGGAAGATCAATCATGATTGAGCTAATATTGATTCTAAATTGGTTCCAGTTTTATCTTCGACAAAGTGGCAAGCACAGAGTGCTTGCACAGCTTTTCCTGCTTAGAGGCTGGTTTGTGGTGTTTAGATTGACACCTTGTTTGGTTTTTGGGTTTTTATTCCCCTATTCAGGATTTTTTGTTTGTTTGTTTCATTTTAATGAGCACAAAGGAAATTCAAGGATCTTGATTGCGGGATGTTCCCTTTACCCTAGGGAGCCCTCCTCTGAATGAGGAAATTCATTATTGCTAAAAGGATTGCTGTTGTAAACACTCCATCACCATAATGAGGGATGTACAGCCTCCTCCCCAGCACTTCCTACACGAGTTTAGATAGCTCTAAATATGTATTTTATGGCAGTTAGTGTAATGCAAGGGAGGAAGTGGTGCTTCATCTTATGAAGTGACATCAGGTGCCCTCAGTGACCTTGGCTGAGTACCTTGGAAACTGGTACTGGGGTTTTTTTTGGCTGAGACCCAGTTAGTGCTCTGGGTTGCAGCTCAGGTGGAAAATAAAATGAAATCACAGGCAGGCACAAAAGGCATGTGCCCCCAGATCTGCAGCAAGGCAGAAACTGGTATTTCATTATGTCTGTATGCACCATCCCTTATTGATAAGGCACAACTTGAGGGAAAGTCCCGTGTCTGCTGTTGGAGTATCCCTGGTGTGCAATAAAGTATTTCTGAAACACAACTGCTTCAAGCCTGTATTTCAGGGAATCGTGGAATCATTAAGGTTGAAAAAGACCTCTAAGATAATCAAGTCCAACCCTTAACCCAACACTGCCAAGCCCACAACTAAACCCTGTCCCAAAGTGTAACATCTACATGGCCATGAACATTTCCAGGGATGATGATTCCACCACTGCCCTGGGAAGCCTGTGCCAGTGCTTCATAACCCAACTGAAGAAATTTTTCCTGAGATCCAGTCTAGATCTCTCCTGGTGACCCCCAAGTCCATTTTCTCTTGTGCTCTCCCTTGTTCCCTGGGACCAGAGCCCGACCCCCCCAGCTGCCCCCTCCTGTCAGGGAGTTGTGCAGAGCCACAAGGGCCCCCCTGAGCCTCCTTTTCTCCAGCCTGAGCCCCTTTCCCAGCTCCCTCAGCCGCTCCTGGGGCTCCAGCCCCTTCCCAGCTCTGTTCCCTGCCCTGGACACGCTCCAGCCCCTCAGTGTCTCTCCTGTCCTGAGGGCCCAGAGCTGTCCCCAGCACTGGAGGTGCCTCAGCAGGGCCAGCACAGGGGCCAGGCCCTGCCCTGGGGCTGTGTCACACCAGGCTGGCACAGCCCAGGGGCCACTGGCCTCTTGCCCGCCTGGGCACCCCTGGGCTCGTGTCCAGCTGCTGGCACCAGCACCCTCAGGCCCAGTGGTTGGGACAGACTCAGACATGAGGAAGATGATGATCCAGAGCACCTCCTCTGTTTCAGGGATCAGGGAGATTGATTTGATTTGATCTGATCTGATTTTATTTGCTTATTTTATTGTTATCATCCCCTCTTTGCTCTGCCCATCTCTTTAGCTCAGTTTGGCCAGTGTCTCACTTCCTCTGTGCTTTCAATTATTGACAGTGAAAGACCCTTCCACACAAAGAAGTGAGATGGTCTGTAAACCAGTTACAAAAAGATGTTACAAGGCCTGGAAAGGAAACCTGACAAGAACAGCAGGTTCAACAGGCACAGAGATGCCTTCCTGATGGTGTTGTAAACAAGAGTGAAAAGATCTCCTGAAGAATGATAACAGAAAAAGAAGAAATAACAGAGTGTTTATAGGAACAGTGTTTTATGCAACCACTTGGTTTTACTTCCAACAGGAAAGGAAGGCTCTTCTGTTCTTGTTTTCTGATCTGATGATAATGCCTGTCACTAATATGCAGTGTCCCATTTTCTTTTAATAACTGCAAAAACATAGAGATTTATTTTACAGCATTGATAAATCGTCGAGAAAATGAAAACACAATTAACCTGAGCTGGTTAATCTCTTATACATCTTAATTCAGTATACTTTCCTTCCTCAGAATGAGTTTGACCCACACATAATAGCCAGTGATTGCAAGGCCTGTGATGAAGAGATAGACAGATACTTTCAGAGAGAGATAAGTGAATCCTGGAGAGCTGGAGGATTTGTAAATTCAGTTCAATGCTGAACCTTTCACCTAGTGCTCAAAAAACCACTCCTGTTAATGTAAAAAATTATTCTCACAAACAAATGAGGATGCACACCCCTAAAACAATCCAGCATATTTTTAGCTAGAAATAAACAGAATCACAGCCTGTCTTCAGTTCTCATTCACGGCTTCTTTGTTCTGCCTTAATGTAAATGACAATCAGGTCTTTGGCGTTTATCTTCCATGCAGCTCATGCTGTGTCTCTCTCTTTTTTTTTTT
>VZRQ01008874.1:485494-501939 GCA_013397975.1 Machaerirhynchus nigripectus
GAGAGAGAGAGAAAGAGAGAGAGAGAGAGAGAGAGAGATACATATATAGATATGTATTTAAGGTTCCAGGGGTAAAAAATGATAATTTGAGAGGAAATTTCTCCTCTTGGGAGCATAGGTTGACTTGCAGATGTGATATTCTACATCTATGGATGTTAAACTCGAGTAAAAGGGACAGCCTCCAAAATATTTGCTGCACCTCCTGGCCTTTCCAAGAAGTTCTCCCTATGGCTATTTCCTTATTCACTTTTGTCTGGTCTAATCTTCTTCATTTCCATAAATGTGAGGTGCAGAAACTGCCTTAATCCTCATGCCTCCCTCAGAATAATCTATTTTCACACCCCAGGCTTGTATTGTAGTGACCCAGACCTTGGGAACTCTTGAGATGTTGTGTGAAAGCTTGATTATTTCTTATCAAGGCTGAGCATGTCCTTGTTCAAACCTCTGTGATTCAGGCACTGGACTAGGAGGTGACGGGAAAAAAAAGATGTAAACTAGAGAAGGGTTTAACCACCAATGTTATGGTGTGGTGGACAATTGCCCCAGTTTTGGAGGAACATCCATGGTGGGGAGGAGGCTTTCGGTGGTTGCCCTGACCCTACACTGATGACCCCTGTTTCTGCCAAAGAGGTAATCCCACACCTGCCTGTCTTCTGTAAAGCAGGTGAAAATCCTGTTTTATGCTCTGTTATTGACTGGAAGGGACGTCCCCCCCTGAGTGACGGGTGTCAGTGGGGTCTGCTCGGGGTCCCCCAGGCCTGGGCCGCCTGTCACTCCTCTGTGCACAATGGGCAGAGTGACAGGCCCTTAACAAGAACAGCTGCAGCAGGCAGCAGTCTAATAAAAGCAATCCTATTTACAGCCTGCCTTGAGATGTACCTGTGAGTTGAAAAGTTCACCTCTGGCAGTTTCCTGGTCTTGTCACCTTTTCTGCCATTTCCCTTGCATGTAGCTCAAAGGCAAGGGGTTTTATTAAGTGGGAAATAGAAATAATAAAAGAAAAAGAAAAAAAAAATACAAACTAAAGCATGCTCGTGAATATGGCAGGAGTCCCATCTCTTGGAGTTTAGCGGCAGCACATTTTTGTCTCCCTGTCAGAGAGACAAAGCCATTCTTATAAGCCTAATCTACAATATCACATATCCTTTTTATGTGGCTGATATTATTATGTCCTATCCATGGGCATTCAATCCTAACTTAATTAACTTGGCAAGCAGAAGCATTGTGCTGTCGCACAGTCAGTGTCTGTTACGCTCTCAAACCATCCTACTCAGCTGGGTATCAAGACTTTTTACCTGCCCACACTTACTTTTGATCTGTGTGGCATACAATAAATCCAGTCAGCAGCCCCAGAGAGCCTGGCTCTATTTCACCACTTTGAGGAATGTACAGACCAGACCACTTTTTTTTTTTCCTTTTTTTTTTTTTTTTTCCATTCTTTCCTGTAAAATTAAAAGCCTTCTGTGCTCACCAGATGAACTCAAATAAAGTCTTATTTTTTCAATTTTCGGTTGAACACCCTCTTAGAAGATCAGAACTTTGGAGCTATGAATAACTGCTGGAATGGCACATTAACATCCACACAGCACTAGGTTCAAGTTTCAATTATGTAGCTGTAAAAAAAAGAGAAGAATCTGGTCTGACATCCTTTGGCACTCTAATGTGAATGAGAGAGACATTGGGATGGATTGACGAGATTTTTAATTAAGGATATGGGCACCCCGAACCTGACCTTTTTTTGAGGTTTGAATGATTTCCAGGAAACAGCATCTTCTCTGTTCCCTTTCCACCAGTGTTTGTTCATCCTTGTTGTATTCTGATCTGTCACATTTTAAGTGGAGAGAGAGAAGTGCTAAAATATTACAAAGAATCCTCCTAGTCTGGAAGACTAAAATCATAAAAATAACTTCTAACTGTAGCCTTATAGGCTATAGCAAATGAAGGAAAGACTCTTGATAGATGAACAGACCTTGTTACTAATCCACCTTATATTTTCAATAAATTTCAACTAAATTTTTGATATTCTGGAAAAACCTCAATGGAAAAATTTTCTCACTCTCTCCCACCCCTCCTCCCATCCCCCCAAAAAACCCCCCAAAAACTAAAAGAAACCAAAACCCAAAAAAACCAAAAAAACAACCAAAAATTCTTCACAAAAGACACTTAAGCAATCAAAATTTGACAATGGTTGTGTAAAGTAAATGTTTTCAATTGTAATACTTACCACCTCATACACATAAAAAATACAGCTAAGATAAACATTATGTAAAATGTAGATGGCATTGATTTAGAAAAATGCACCATTTTTTTTCTATAAAATCAAGAATAACAAAAAAATTGTCAATTTTTTTCATTAATAATGTATTTGTGGCTATATAAATATGTATCAAACTATTGTTGTCAGACTCCCTTCAACAGTAGCACTAAGAATCAATGACATGATCTTCCTTGTGGCATCTCTCTTGAATAGTTATTACTTAAACCTGAAGGTCTTGTTCCAGGAGAGGGAGAGAGAAAGACTGGAGAAATCTGAACAGCTGTCAAGAAGGAGGAGACAAATTTATTTCAAAATCTTCTGTGGGGTTTTGCAATGGGGCAAGTTAAAATTAATACTTCTCATTCTCTGTGGGTAATGATAGCTGTGCCTCACAGATTAATTAATAATGTTAAAAAACAAGAGCCATTTTTCTTTTTAGTCGTTTTTGCAGGGAACATCTATTGAACTTTAAGTGAAAGTGAAGGGCTATGTTTAGATACAGAGCTACTTTGAGATATTACGTTGTGCTTGGTAAATCTACATCTAATTGGGGGAAGCAGAAGAGAAAAGTCAGTCTTTCTGCCTAAGAACTCATTATAAAAATTGCTCCTTAAACTTTTGACACCAAAACAGTTTTTCCAAAATAATATTTTTAACTGAACTTAACTTTTACGTGTTCAGATCTGAACATTTAAAAGTTAAGTTCAGTTAAAAATATTACTGACTAGAAGATGTACATTTAACCTTATTTCAAATTATAATCACTAATTCCTGCAACAGAGTAATTTGATTGTAATGCTCAAATTTCAAATATTGTAACACCTACAATGTATGCCAGACATTTCTTTAAGCTGCTTCTAGTGTCAGAGGTACAAGATGTTCTAAATATTAAAAACAAGAATGGTCATGCAGAGAATTGGAGAACTCTCATTTTTTTGAATGACAAAAATAGGGAATATATATGTGCTAAAAGCAGAAAGAAAAGGTGATTTATATAGTGTATCCAAAATTGGGCAATTTTTATAAAAATGGATTTAAACCAAACTCCGGGCAAAAAGCCGTTCAAACATCTGTCACTTTGGAATTTATGCACTAAAAATGCGATGGATTAAACTTTCCTTAAAGCAATGAATTTATGTAAAGACATACTTAGCAACTTCTAAGACACCATTATCTTTACTTTTTACGGCATCTATTGGCTGAAAACTACAGATTAGGATATGAGAGGACATTGCCACTCATGTCTTCCACCTAGTCTGGGGTGAAATGGGAATAACTGTGATTACCCAGAGGTGATAACGATTCTAAAACTGAAACAGATGAAGCTGGTACTTTTTAATTTTACTTTTTCTTAATTTATTTATTCCTGAAATTGATTATTTCAGAAACATATTCACTTAATTTTTTTTAATTGTTTGGAACTTCAGACCTAATCATCTTGGTTGTATTTACCTCAAGGTATCCAGACAAAGTAGTTGTTTAAGTTTCTTTCAATAGCAGATACTGAAACATAAAGGTTGTCAAACTCACTTCATTCTATTCTAATATACATGTCTGAGGCCACGAGAAACACCCTGAAGATCTTGATAACTCTCATTTGAGGACACTCTGAACCTGAGTAGTGACCTTAAGTCAAATTTAAGGCGTGGTTCACTGCATGTCTATTAAGAGCGAGCTCTGTCGAGAGTTCATTTCCCTCTTCGAGTGTTTTTTTGACACCTGTGTTGTACCTGCCAGGAATGTCTGATTCAGGAGTTTTGTCTGACAGTACTAAACAAAGTATCTGTGGAAAAGCAAATCCTGCTCGTACAGTGGGACACAGGTGAAAGTAGCTCCATTGCAAACTTCCTGGGGAAGGTCCTTCAAGATATGCTTGAAGTCTTTGACATTTTTAAACCCTTTCTTTAAACTTCAGGTGAGGTGAGTCTTAATTAGATGTACAAGTTAGGTAAGGAAGGCAATAATCTGTAAGAGCTTTTCGTTGAAATCCTTCATGTATGCCTAATTTTGAGGATGGGAGCATGCATGACTGAGAGGCTCCCCAGACCAGATGAGTGAAGGATTTTTATTTTTTTTCTGCTTTAGTCCCTCTGCTGGAGTAAGTTGCCTTTTCAGTTCACTTGGTTTAGCTTGTAGCCTGAAGAGGAATGAAGACAAGTCATTGGATAAAGCTGCTCCTTTCTATTCAGTGCAGCTGAAAACCAATCCCACACTCAGTTGGTGCAGGTTTCTTCCCAGATCTGTCTCGTACCTGGGACATTACAGCTGCCTCAGCTCACATCTCTGCAGCAGGTACAGGGACAGCTGGGCTGGACTAGGTCGTCATGAACCTGGAACTAGAGGTTATTTCCAAACACAGTGGCAGCTCCACCACACTCCCTGCTCTAAGTTACCGTGCACGATCTGCTGGGGATGCACAAGTTGTGCAGCTGTGAGATGCTTCCCGCTTTTTGCCTTTCTCTGTCTGTGATAAAGACATGCCCCAGGGATCTTGGAAATATTCCTCACACCACAACTCACTGTGCTGCCTACACCTGAGAAAGCTCAGTGAGTGCTGGATTAGGGCCCAGCAGTCACCAGGGAAGCACTGAATTTGACTGGCATTACCTCATACCAGTGGGGCTGTGGTAAGTCTGACAGCTGATTTCCAACAGGATTCTGCATTTCATTTCTTTTCCTAGTAAGAAACAAAGCCAAAAATCCTCCCTTATTTGTTCACATTCCCCCAAACAATAGCTGGCATAGTTTTCTTTGGCTCACAGATTTCTCCTTACAGCCATGGTTTTCACCCACACAAAACTTTAGAAGTGAAAAGAAGAAAATGCAAAGAAGAAAACTCAACTCTGCTGCATCTAATACAGTAATGATCTAGTTTCTCCCTTGCTGCACTGGAGAAAATTAGTGTCATGGTGATGAAATCCAGCTATATCACAATTTCAAGTGATGCACTAGTAACCATGGCAACAAGGTATTCCCTTCCAGTAAATGCCTGTAATGGTGCTTTTAAGATTGTACATCAAAGCCAAAGCATGGCGTTGAATCACCCTGGAGCAAGTACTGACTTCAAAGCAAAGAGGTCAGAACAATGGGTTATTCATAAACAGAAAATAATTCTTTTCCAATTTGCAAGTTTTTTTCTTTACGAGGTGCTCTGAAATAAAAGCGGGAGCAATTTAGGGGATCTTGCACTATATTTGTGTGCTCTGGGATTACTACAGCAGCTCCTACAGTCTCCTGGCTTCCTATTCCTACACAGCTTCTGCCACTCTCCATGGGCTGGTGATCACTGCTGTGCCTCTGAGCTCTGTAGCAGGCAGCGTGATTGAGTCTGAAAAGGGGGTGTGCAAAACTCACAGGAATAGATGGTTGAAGTCTTCTAGTCTGGATAGGTATTCCACTACACTTGTTGTGAAATTTTAACAACAAATTGAAAAGGTAGGTGGTGGAGAAGATGTAGAAGGAAAAAAACAGTGCTTAAAATGGCTTTAAAATAAAACGAGAAGATGTTCGTGTCTGAGGAATATTAATGTTTTTCAGGGAGTATTAAACTTATTGCTAATTAATCATGGAACCATTAAGGTTGGAAAAGATCTCTAAGTCTCCAGCCACTGACACAGCAATACCAAACTGACCACTAAACCACGTCCCAAACTGCCACATCTAAATGTCTTTTAAATACCTCCGGAAATGGTGATTCTCCTCTGCTCTGTTCCAGTGCTTGACCACACTTACAGGGGAGAAATTTTACCTATTATCCAACCTAAATATCCCCTGGCACAACCTGAGGCCATTTCCCTTCGTCCTGTCCTGGTTCCCTGGGAGCAGACCCTGACCCCTCCTGGCTGCCCCCTCCTGTCAGGGAGTTGTGAAGAGCCTCAAGGTCCCCTCTGAGCCTCCTTTTCTCCAGCCTGAGCCCCTTTCCCAGCTCCCTCAGATGCTCCTCACCAGACTTGCACTCCAGACCCTTCCCCGGCTTTGTTACCCTCCTCTGGACATGGTCCAGCAGATTTCACAAAGCTAAAAAAGTGATCAAAGAAAAATTCCTTGATACACAGGAACATTTTTACATCATTCATGCATCAGTGAGGCCAACTACCTTTCCTAAAACCTGAACTCAATGTTTTTCCTTTGTAAGATGATTTCTGTTAAAAACCATTTCAAGACTTAATTTTCTCTGAAATATTTTATTTTCACTCCTGTGTGTTTACAATGGAGTATACTTTACTATGTGGTGTTGTGTCTAGGTCAAGATACTGATGCTTAGGAGGATTTTAATTATCAGTAACTATGGAGAATCTAATGTGCTCACATTTGGCAACATTTGGCTGAATATCTGAAATGGCTTGCTAAGAGGTCAGAGGTTTTTGAAATGATTGAATTCTTTATGTGGTAGATTCTGCAAATACAGAGACTTTTCCTTTTGCTCTGTGCATATTTCTGTGTGTGTAACAGAAAACCTGCCACAATTCAGACCTAGAGGCATTTGAGTAATTGAAGGACGTAATAATTTTGTTTTAATGCCTTGAGCACAAATTTTAAGATCTCTTCCACCAGTGGTAAACAAAAACGAAATAAATTTTGAAAACGTGCAAATGTTTAGTGATAGAGGCTACTATACTATTGACTTATGTTTCTTGTCAAGCTGCTGAAGACAGAAATTTTAAACTAGCCATGTCTTGGCAAAGACTCCTTTCATGACACTTAACATTAAAACAAAGTTGATCATGACACTTAATATTAAAACAAAGGAAGAGATGATGTCAGATTTGGCACATGTAGGGAAAGTAGTTAAAAATCATGCAGAAATAAAACCCCTATAACAAAGGGGTTGACAACAAAGTCAACAACAGTCTTGAACATAAATCTGAAGCTACATAGCCTTTAGATGATGAAAGAATTTAAAACTAAGTTAGAATGGTGGGCACCTTGTTGATGAATGTGAGATGGAACTTTCTAACAGGCACATCTTGTACAACCCCAGAAGGTCCCGAAAGTCAATGAATTCAAAAGAAATCCCATGAGAAACCTGAAGCTCAAAACACATGAAGAACAAGTGCTAACTATCATCTACTCATTGGTCACATCAGGCAGCTGAAATCTTTCCCTTCAGCTTTTCAGTTGCATTCTTTCCTTATTCAGCTCCAGTCTCTAAACTCTCCTTGCCACAACCCATCTACTGCATCGCACCAATGCCAAAAGCTCAGAGTGAGTGTTCTGTTCACTGCTGACTAATTCTATCAGGTTTCTGTGCAGTTTTTCTTGCATGTGTGTGTTTTTCTTAACTAGATGAGATGAGATGGCAATTGATTTTTTCCAAAGGTTAATACTTCTCACTGCTAAGTCGCCAAACCTATTTAAACAAAAATAAAAATAATGCACCATGCGAGCCAGTCAACCAATCTTTTTTAAGGTGGTAAATTACTGAGTGGCGATACAGAAATTCATCTTTTTAAAACTTTCATTCAAAGCATGTCATGTGTTACTCGGTGCTACTCAAAATTGTGGTTGTTTTGACCATAAGAAGGCTGATAACCATGGTCCAATAATTGTGCACTTATGCTGCTGTTTGCCTGCTTCTCATTTGAGAAACACAGCTTAATTAGAATTCCAATTTGCTTCACAGAAAAAGCTGCCAAGTGCAAGATCTGACATTCAAAACAAAATCAATACTTTTGTAGAACATTTAAGCATCTTGGGTAATATCACAGGACTGAAGTAATTTGTGTCGTGTAGTAAAGCTCTAATTAAAGATGCGTCAGGAGTAAGAATTGTATTTCTTCATTATTTAGCCTGTGCTTTTCTGTTCCGTTCATACAAGGGTATTGATTAAATGTTCGGGTTTATTATGGCTCCCCCCTCCAATCATGAGTGTGAGAAATAAAAGTTAGGGTAGATGAAAAGTATTCACTGCTTGTCAGGTATAAGAGGCACTCAAGGTCAGATGCAGATAAGAAGAAGCAAAGAAATGGAAGGGTTTTGTTTAGTTAGTGGTGAGCTACAGATTAATCTCCATTTCTTTTTTTTTCTTTTCTCCAAGTAATATGTCTGAATGTCTGTCAAGGGAATAAAGTATCAGTACAGTTCTTATCTGTTTAAAAGGTGTTAGATCTGATGAGCTCATAATATCTGCATCTAAAAGTTTCTTTAGCCTATGAATTGACTCCTTAAGGTCAAATTACAAAAATTTATATGGATGTCACGATACCTCACTCTAGAGACAAATCTATTTATCCCAGAGAAGCAATTAATGAATTAAAATATAATCTGATATTAACTAGCAGGGGTAGCAGAGACTTACAAAAACATCATATTTGCCACCTCTCTGCCTTGACAAAGATATCTGCCAAACCTTAAAAACTACAACTGCAGACATTTTCAATAACATCCTTGAAGCCCCAGCTGTTGAGCTTGTGATAGGACACCCTCCCTTTTCGGCCAAGGGTGAAAGAGCAGAGGAGGCTTCTGCTTGTTAAAGTCCTTTATTTTGCAGTTCCATAGTTTCTGAAGGTAGAGTTCGAAGGGGATACACGATAAAGCGAAGCAGCAGCGACAGCGACAGCAGACTAAACAGCTTCTTTATTCTTCTTCTTCTTCTTCTTCTTCTTGATGTTGCCTAACTAACTTACAGTTAGTGGATTATATTTGTTAATTAACAATAAAATTAACACACAATTCTTGTTTCCTTGTCTTAACCTATCCTGGTCTAATTCTAATGATCGTAAATCTTACACAAGTCTCACATAGGTATTACACAGATTTGCGTATATAGTTTTTATCAGCTCTTATTGTTTATGTGAACACTATCTAAAAAATGTGAACAATATAGTTCCATCTATGTTTTGTCTAGAGTAAGGAAATTCTGTGAAAGGGTAAAACTGCTGCAGTACAAACTGTGTTTAAGGTCTCTTTGCTGCAGCTTTTCAATGTTTAAGGCACTTAGCATATATTTCTACTAAGAGTTAAAAATCTATATTTCTATTTCACTTTGGTGTGACTTCATGTATCTCAGTTTATCCAAAGGTTTTAATTCAGTCCCTGTGCTTTGTTTTAGCTCTGGGCCTGGGTCCAGAGGAGCTCTCTCTCCAACAGCCAGCAATTCATCTGTTGTTAAAAACACTGTCTTTATGTTTCCTCTCTGTCATTTAAACCATATTTCTCATGTATTTTACCTTGGACCTGGAGCATTTACTATTCCCTTTCTCTCTACTGCATTTTTTAATGTGTTGGAAGCCAATTAACCTGCTTTTACCAAGCACTTGATGGAAGTTTTCTCTCAGTCTTGAGTTAACATCCCTTGAGAATCTGAGGTCTATATGTTAGAGACCTATATGAGGTCCATGGGTTGCCAAATGCAGGTAGGTAAACCCATCCAAAACAGTTTTGAGCCTTAAGTGTAATTAAGGGAAGATGGATGAATCTAGGCTTGAGTGTTTTGTTTTAGAAAGCTTTAAAGACTTTAGTCCATGTGGCAATAAAATTCTGAAGAGATAGAGGTAGAAATAATACAGAAAGCAGTTACATAGGTCATCTTTTGGTTGTCTGTGGCTGAAAGACAAGAAATGAACAAGTAAGCCCTAGGGCTTCTTAAGCAATTTTGAAGAGGTCAGGTATTAACTTTGGAGATAAGACCATTTGATTCAAAGGGAACTGAATGGCTATTTCAGTGGGAAGAACTGAGGAGGATAAATACACTGCAACCAGTAGAAGAGAAAAAAAAACCCCAGAGTTTCTTTCTTTGGGTTTTAACAGAATTGAGAGGCTGAAGTCTTACCACCCCTGGTTAACATGGAAGAATATGGAGAGAAATAACTGCAGGGTTTGTTCTCTGCCCACTCTTCTCTACCTGTCTACAACCATATCAGAAAATATAAAGCTGTGTCTGAATTGTAAATAATTAAGGACTTTATTCATGAGCCTTCACCCTGATGCCTTCTACAAGCCAAATACCCAGGCAATGCTATTTGGTCTCCAGCTCTTGCTCCAGGTGTGCAGAATCTCCCTCAGGTCACAGAGTCACGGAATCATAGACTTGTAGAATCACAGAATGGTTTGGGTTGGAATGGACATTAAAGATCAATTAGATTCAGCTCTGCTGCCATGGGCAGGGACACCTTCCACTATCCCAGGTTGCTGCAAGCTGAGTCCAACCTGGCCTTGAACACGTCCAGGGATGGGGCAGCCATAGCTTCTCTGGGCAGCCTGTGCCAGGGCCTCACTACCCTCACAGTAAAGAATTTCTTCCCAACATGTAACCTAAATTTCCCCTTTTTCAGTTTTTACCCATTATTCCTGTTCCTATCTTGACAGTTCCTGATGCAGAGTCCCTCTCTGGCTTCTCTGTTGGCCCCCTTCACAGGCTGTGAAAGAAAATGCTAGGAGGTCTCCACGCTCCTTCTCTTCTCTGGGATGAAAAGCCCCAAATTTCTCATCCTGTCTTCATAGGGAAGGTGCTCCAATCCCTTTACCAACCTCACAGCTTCCTCTGGGCTTGCTTCAACAGTTCCATATCCTCCTTATCCCAGAGGCAATAGGACTGCATGCAGTATTCCAGGTGGGGTCTCACCAGATCAGAGAAGGGGAGAAAATCCCCTCCCTCAATCAGCTGGCAGATCACAGGTCCTCTGAGATCTATAAGTGCCCTCTCTATATTTTGGATGCCTGAGAATATCTCAAATGGCCTCAAGTCCCCAAAGTGTGGGCAACCAACAGAAATCTTAAGGCAGTGGTAAAACTCTGCATGCTTTGGGAGATGCCCACACAAGAGGCAAAGCCCTGGTGAGGAGGTTAAGGTCCAATCCCAGAAGCAGTGTCTCTGTATCATCAGAACATTGCAACAAGGATGATTGACTTGTGGTCACCTCTGGGGTTTCTGCACTGGGGTGGACACACAGCTAGAAGGGCTGTGATGTCGAGGAAGGCTTGACAGAAATATCTAGAAACATATTTGGAATATGTGGAACAAGAAAATTTCTGTAACACACATATTTATACGCATCTTAATGAGGTTTTAAGGCATGGAATCCTGCAGAGATGAATCTGTCCCAGTTCTAAAATCAGAGTTTCTCAAAATTCAGAAAACATTACTTAAGAAAAAAAAAATTGACATTGTGACATTGAAAATTTCAATTATTTCAATGTTTTGGTATTCCTTTTCATTTCTTGTGTCATTTGGTCTGGGGTGATCCTGCTTAGTCAGGAAAGCTGGACCAGATGACAACACTGTGGTCCCTTCCAACTTGACCCATTCTTGATTCTGGGTTTCAACAAACAAAGCTCAGGGATGTTAATGCAAAGGTTTGGTGTATATCTTCTTTTATACAGACTCAGTGGGGGAAAATCTTCCTAAGCTATTTCCACAGCTCCTTGTTCAGTGGTGTTCTACTTCAGCACTGCTGTTTTCCTAATTGGATTGCAATAAAAACGCTAAATTCAAGTATTTATACAGTTCCATTTGATCAGAGATCTTGTTTTCTTTTACTTTCCTTTTAAATGTGATGATAATAAAGAGCGCAGATGAAACTTTCTTTAATATCTTTAAAGAAAGTATCCTTAATAACTGTGTGTTTAGGAAGAGTGCAGTTTTTAAGCAAGGTGTTCTATCAAAAGAGTCATCTCAGAAAAAGACAAATTTGCTTCTAAGATAACAGGGCAAATGGTGATAAAGACTGCTATTTTCTCAAAGGAAGAAAGGATAAAAAGTGAAATAACACTAAGATTTTCTTGCTAGAAGAGATAATATTTAGTAATAAAATCAGAGTATGTGGAGCTTTGGGAGTTTGATTTTAGGTTGGTTTTTTTTTTTTTTGTAAAAGATGAAATTATATAAGACTGAATAATATGGAACAGCTTTCTGGAATATATGTGCTGGTAATGGAAATAAGGCTGGTCTATTCACTGAGGTTACACACTGAGCAGTTCTTCGCTGTATTAAAAATTACTGAGTCTTTCAGAAGTAAGCTAGTGCAGTATATGTAGGCATTCAGGTTCTGTTAGCCATTAAACTAAATAGAATACTATTTCATGCATGATTTAGCTCAGTTAGATGAAGAATGCAGCAATGGGCTTGAAGAGGTAATGGGAAAGAGTGGAAGCTTATATAAATAAATGTTTCCTTTTTGTTGGGTGGTATTTACCTGTGATTTCAAATACCTTATTAAGAGATCTTTATAGATTCCCCACTGATGTGTGCCAAAAATGTTAACAGATTGATCTGCCCTCGATGTTGATAACACAGCTATTTGTATACCTGCTGTGAGGAAAGAAACAGCCTTTAATTGGCTACTGATGAATGCAAATTCTTTCTTACAGCGAATTCGTGTCTCTCTGAAAACACTTGATTGGGACATCCAGATTGGCAGCACACTGCATCAAATAGAAAATGTGATTTATCAGAAGTTAGCTGTCATGTCTGCATGTTATTGATATCTCTTTTCCCTATTGATATCTCTGAAATGAGGGATTCATTGAATGAAGGTGTAACGGGGCTGACTTTATACTACAGGAAGGGGAAAACCAGTGCTGAAGCACTCTGTGGATCTAGATGATGCCTACTCGGTGTAGGGTGAATTACCATAGATTTTATGCTGCTCACCTCAGTTGTGATTTTCCTCTTTCTTCCAATTGCTCCCCTTTTCTGCCACTGAGCTTAAAAGCACACCTGTTCTGCTCAGTGGTTATGGAATAATACACAACAAACCTGCCACGAAGAATCTCCTAAATTTCACTCAACTTCCATGCTTAATTTTTCCTTCAGCCAGTATTCCTTATTACTTTCATCTCCTCTGTTAAAAAACCCACCTTTTGTACCCCTAAGTATACATTTTTTACTTGAGAATGTTGTTTTCTGTTTGTTCATATTAGGAATAATTCAAACACATTCAGTTTTTTTTCCTGACGATCATAAATTTCCATAGATGCCTAATTTCTCCTGAGTGACCATAAGAATCTCCACAGCAGTTATCTTATGAGGGGAGGGAAGCACAGTTTTTTAAGACATTTTTGCACTCTCAGCTCTGCTAGAGCTATTGCATCAAGAGCAGTTTGTAAAGATTGAACATATTTAAATTTAAAGTAGCTATAGACTAGCACGTAACTCACCAGGTCAGCTGCCAGAAATTCCCCAGGCTGATGGATTGAGAGGTTTAGTGTCAAGTGAGCTATGCTATGTCCCTTTTTCAGGCATCAATATCTAAGTTAATGGTTTAGAGTAAGGTTAGAAACACCCATGTGAATTGCACTGGCAATTTCTGGAGGGTTAGGGACTTTCAACTGAGCCTGGGGATTTTAGTGAAAGTTATGCCATGCTAATTCATTCTTTAGTGTCAGGCAAGGAGGTGAGCCAAATCCACATGTAGCAATTGCTCTAAATACTCACAGGAAATCACTCCTGTGTTGAACAGCCTGGCTGCAATTTTAAAAGCACAAATAACTTTCTGGAGTTACATTCAAATAAGGCATATTGATGTTCAGCAGCAGTAAAAAGGGCTTAGCAGGAACACTTTTAGAATTTCATGTGACTGACTTTGTATTATAACACTTTTAAATCATCTCAAAACCAGAATACTATAAAGAATCCTTAACAAGAAAGCTTTAATGTATTATACATTTGATGGTATTAACAGTAAGCTCCAGTGACTTTCCTTGAAAATTTAGACTATCCCAGAGAAATATTCAACATATGATGTCACCTAAAATTTTCTCAAAGTATATCAAAATTAAGAAACATCATAGTTAACACAAACACCTCTCTTCACTATCTGACTCACAGAGACTTTATTTCCTTTTTTTTTCCTATTTTTACAACAGAAATCTTTATTTGAACCCTATGTCTTCTGTAGCAGAAAACTCTATTTATAAAGTTTCATATCAACCTCTTCTTAACCCTTGAAGGATTTTTCTAGTGATACATTTCTGCCCAATTAATCCTGATGCTCTCCGATAGACATTGGAACTGATAATGCCTGTAGAGAAATTGGTGTCCAGTGCATCTCTTCCGTGGTTTTACAAGACCGTGTTGCTGAAATTTGTCAGTATCTTTGATCTTTGTCTTTGTTTTTAATTAATGGATACACTTAACCGTATTTACAGCAAAAACCTTTGCATTCCCTTTAAAAGCTTGGCCCAGAATCACTTTATCTTTGTGTACATTGCATAATTTATAGCTTACTGGGGCTGGCAAAGGTTTGCTCCCATTTCCTTTTGTACTTGAGGCATTAACCAATCATTTAAGCTAAACTCCCACACAGCATTCATGCACCTTACAAAGCAGCAATGCTTTTGAAGGTAGTCCTACAAAGTGGAAGAAAATATGATCAGTTGGTCTGGAGAGTACCTTTAAATGAGAAAAATGAGATGGTATTTATTTCTTTAGAGAGGCTAATCTAGAAATAAATGACTGCAAAAAGGGAGAAAATATTCAGTGTGTGGTTTCTGGGTAGTTGCTCAAATATGTATGAACTGTCAGTGTAAGATCGCTCTGTGATGGCTGAAGGAGAATGAGAAAGACAATAAGACAAGAAGAAAATGAATTTCAGAGTTTATTGAATGGTAACATCCAGAGCTGTGGTGGTCCTGCAAGCACTGACTTTCTTATACCTCTTACAGCTTTGTGTGAGAGCTGTGTAGGAATGAGAGATAAATTTAAATCCATTAAGCAATGTGCTCTGGAAAAGGAGGAAGACCAGACTAGCAGAACATTTAAAGATCATCTATGGATCTTAATCCCTGCCTACAAAGAAGTGCCCCTTCTGAGGCATCAGTCTTTTACCAGGAAAGGAAAGCTTTCCAGATATCAGCAAGAGCAGAGGACTGGAGACTGGATTCTGAGCAGGTGCAAATCTCTAAAACTTCCTGTAGACAGGCTAGCTGAAAAATAATTAGTTTGGAAAAAAATCAGTAAAGTGGTACAGTTATTTTTAACACTGATCAATTTGCACTCTCACAAAGGATGCTTAATGCGCAGCAAGAGTGTTTATTATCTGATAAATCAGTTTCATTCCCTGGCTGTATTTCTGATACTATGCCTCCTTCTTTTTCTACACACCAAACAGCCTGTAGTAACCTTTTACCCTTGTCTTGTAAACTTCTGGGCAGAGTACATTCCACTCTGCAGAGCTGTGCAGTGTCTGCTACCACAGGGCAGGGTAGCTGCTCTGATGTTTGCTCTGCACTGTCTGCAAACTTGCTTAGGAGAAAGGAAAATGCCATATGTGTAAATCCAGCAGCTTACTGCAGTTATAACTGAAGTATCAACAGCCTAATGTGAATTCTTAATAGTTCAGGAGTGATTATAGCAGAAAGGAATAATACTGTGGAATTAGTCCTAATATGAGTCAAACTATCTTTTCCATACCAGCTGTAATAAGTTCAGCGAGGGAAAGTGCCAGTGAACCTGGGATGGGACAACCCTGGGTGTACAGACAGACTGGGGAACGAGAGTCTGGAAAGCAGTGCCATGGAAAGGAACCTGGGGGTCCTGGTCAGTGACAAGTTGAACATGAGTCAGCAGTGCCCTGGCAGCCAGGAGGGACATCCCTGTCCTGGGGGGCACCAGGCCCAGCATCACCAGCTGGGCAAGGGAGGGGATTGTCCTGCTCCGGTCTGGCTGGGGCGGCCTCACCCTGAATATTGTGAGCAGTTTTGGGTGCCTCAATATGAGAAGGTTTTAAGACTTTAGAGAGGGTCCAAAGGAGGGTAACAAAGATGGTGAAGAGCCTTGAGGGGAAGCCATGTGAGGAGTGGCTGAGGGCACTGGCTCTGTTCAGCTGGAGAAGGGGACACTGAGGGGAGACCTCACTGCGGTTACAACTTCCTTGTGAGGGGCAGAGCAGGGGCAGGCACTGATCTCTGCTCTGTGAGACCAGGGACAGGACACCAGGGAATGGCCTGAAGTTGTGGCAGGGAAGGTTTAGGTTGGATATCAAGAAGGTTTTTCATCTAGATGGTGGCTGGGCACTGGAACAGGCTCTCCAGGGAACTGATCATTGCACCAGCCTGGCAGAGTTGAGAACGTTTGGACAAAGCNTGTTGGGGTTCCTGAACAGGACAGGGATTTGGACTTGAGGAATTCTGTGTATCCCTTCCAGCTCGGGATATTCTATCATTCTAAGACTCCATGATCAATCTACTTAAAAACCCCTATAACTGCATGTAACGGGTTGAGTTCGTAACCAGGCGGAAACACCAATTT
>VZRQ01008874.1:507595-517799 GCA_013397975.1 Machaerirhynchus nigripectus
AAAAAAAAAAAAAAAAAAAAGAAAAAGCTAACTAGAACACACTAAACAAATTATGCAGAATGTACTTGCTTACCAGCTGTTGATCCATGCGCAGCCATCAGCCCCTGGCCAACTTCCCCTCCAGTTTAGACACTGAGCATGATGCCAAAGGGTTTGGAGCATCTCTTTGCCCAGCTTGGGACAGCTGTCCCAGCTGTGTCTCTTTCCAACTCCTTGTGCCCCCTCAGCCTCCTCACAAGAAGGACAGGATGAGAAGCTGAAGAATTCTTGACCACTGCTTAAAAACAACAACTAAAAGACCAGTGTGTTATCAACATTATCCTCATCCCAAACCCAAACCAATTTTGTACCAGCTGCTGGGACAAAAATTAACTCTATCTCAGCCGAAACCAGGACAGGAGTTTCCCTCTTGTTAGGATAAGAGGATTTCTAGGATCTTTCTAAGCCATTTCCATGACACAACTCATCAACCACCATTGAGATGGTTTGTTCACATGTTACCTATCTCTAGAAAACCTATTTCATAGTTCATTTACATGACAAAACTAGACTGATTCTCTAAAATTCATAAGGCAAATAAATTCCCTCAAGCTAACATAACGACTTATCAAGAGATGTTAAAAGTGGTATTTTTTTAAAGAATTGAGATTAAACAGTTGTGGTATGGAGTTACTTGTGATACTAAGAAACTGATTTGCATTTTCACATAAACCCACATTGTATCAGAACTTCCTCATGAAAACCCATTTATCTGTATCCTGTCACTTCCTCTTATGTCTTACACTTCAGATTCTCAAGGGCAAGATTGCCATTTGTCTTACCACAATACCCTTGTGATTTAAAACTTCCCCTGGTGTCATCATCCAAGTAAAGATACCTCAAGAAATCATAATCCCTGAAAATTTTTCTGGTATTGGTTTCCCTTCCTTTATTTCTTGCAACTAAAGCTAAATCTATACTTTTACACATGATAATTTATTCATACCTCATGCATTTTCAATCTGTTACATAGCCTGTACTCCTTTTTTTTTTTTTAAGTTATAAAGGAGCTAGTGTGATAAAAGGGAAACATTCCTGTAGTCTAGGCAGGGAGGAAGTGATTCGTGATTCTTCTGGCAAAATACATTAGCTTTTCTCCCCCTTAATGCTGCAACAACCACTGAGTAGATCCCTGACACAATGGCTGCATTACCCACTGATGGAAGAAGCAGCTATTACTGGTCCGTGCTGCTGCCCAGGGGCAGCTATAATTTCACTGTGTGTGTGTGTGTGTTTCACCTGCAGCCTCTCTGAGGGCTCATCTGTATGCAGCGAGGCTGAGAGCCGGGCCAGCACACATCCTGCCCCCGTCCACGGCGTGTCACGATGCCAGCACCTAGGAAAGGCATTAATATTTATGGGGAGTGAGCACAAAGAAATCAAAGCATCTCTGTCTGCCTCTCGGTTTAGTTCACTTCTCATAAATTTAATTTTGGAGGAACTTTGGGAAGGGTGAGCCCCAAGCCTCTTACAGGGAGGCAGGAATGCACGTGTTTGATATTTGACTGTAACTGAGCAAATTCATGCTGATTTTTCCTTCAGTGAATGTGGGATTCCCTCCACCTTTTCAAAACTTACCACATTCTAACATTGTTCTAATAAAAAAAAAAATTAATAAATACTTTTCTCCTCATTAAGCAGCTCTGTTTCTTAATGGGGAGCTAAAAGGATATCCTCTTTCTCCTGAAGTCCGGAGATCAGTTGTGCAGAACCAGGTTATCAGAGTCCATACGTTTGTAGTGCCACTTCCACACATGAAACCATCCCAGAGCTTCACAGTAAATTATTATTTCCTCCTTCCCTCACCAAGAAGAACAGAATGACCAAGAGCTTTGTGTTAGTGCTCAGGATACTTCCTCCTCCATTTCCCTCTTCATTCCTGTGTTCCCTGCAGAAGAGGCTGGAGTTGAAATGTCTCCTGTGGGTAAATGGAATTAATACAATCCCAGTGTGGGATGTCTGAGCCACAGTCTTAACAACTGAACTCTGCGGTGTTGTAGCTTTTCCTCCCTGAGCCCTTCCAAGTACTATTTTTTTTTGTAAACTAATCTGTTGCACTGTTGAGGCTGTGACCTCCCTGTGCTCTGGGGGATCTGAGTGGCTAATGAATCACCAAAACTCTTAAGGTGAGCAAACAACTTCCTGTAGACAGCTCTACTCCTATAGGCAGGCACAGAGATGTTTCCTGCAAGGAATGACTTGCTTACCCAGCCAGCAAAGTGAGGTTTTAGAAATTGAGTTCAAGTCCTTTGCCCCATCTCTGTGTCCCTGAGCCCCTTTCTGCCCTGTGTATAATGAGTCATAAATTCTGCAAAACAAGGATTGTCTCTTGCCTTGTGACGGCCACAAAAGCGTGTAAAAGGCTATTGAAAAATGGTGAATTTTGCTTATTATACAAAAGTGGGACAGGTGTGCTCTGACTATCAGTAATTAAAGACAAGCAGACTGGCTTCTCTTCCCCTAAATGTGGTCACCTCCTCAACTTCAGTCACATAACAAGGCACAGGGCTGCGTGGCATCTCCTTTATCCCTTTGTAGTTTTTGTGGGAAGGTGTGGAGGGCTGTGAGCCCTTGGCACATGAGCCCTTTGCACTCCCTTGGAGGAAAGAGGCCTGAGGGCCAAAAGAACCCCCCCAGAGACAGACAACTTCTCCTGGTTAGAGTGACAACCCAGCATGCCTTGTTTCCCTATGGTAATACCTGACATCCCGTTGGCTGTTGGTTCCTACCCCACCCCCTACCTTTCCCATAAAAGAAGCCCCCTCTGCCACCTGATTCCATGGTGGCCGTGTCACTGACCTACCCTTTGTGGGGTGGCTGCACAATAAAGGCTGCCTTCGTGGAACTGTCATACACGGCCTCTTGTCTTTCTATCCCCGAGTTCACCTTGGGTGATTGATGCAAAAGCTGGAACACAAGAGCTGAAATCACTGCTGAAATCACTGCTGAAATCTCTCGTAGCTGAGAAATCACTACTCTTGCTAAAATCACCCGTCACTCAGGGAGGCTTGCCTGTGCCCCTGGAAGAGCTGTTCTTTGCAGGACACTCTCTCTCCAGGAAGGTGGCGGCGTACCGGTGCAGACCGGACCCCCTTACGCCACAGGAAGGGAATGGGCAAAGCTGGATGTGCCACATACATACTTCTGGTTGCCATATAGAGTGGAAAATTTACAATGGCTGGGAATATTAGCAAATAATCTGGACAGGTAGGCAGAGCTGTGGTAGGGACCAGGGACTGGGGCCAAGGAAGGCAGTACAAGCTGTTGCCAAGACCCCGTTTCTGAGCCCAGAGATAAAAGTCTATTTCAACAGTTTTCTGGTCAGGTACCTTTCAAAGCCCTGGCAGGGGAGGTTCAGAATGGACATTAGGAATCATTTCTTTATTAAAAAAGGGTGGTCAAAAACGGCAACAGACTTCCTAGAGAGGTGGTCAGTGTCCTAAGCCCGTCGGTGTTTAAGAGGCATCAGGACAATGCCTTTAAGAACATGCCTTAACCTGGTCAGCTCTGAATTGGTCAATCAGTTGGATTACGTGATAGCTGTAGGTACCTTCAAACTGAAAATATTCTATTCTTCTCTTCCTTCTTTCCCTAGTTAAAGCATTAAGTTATTCCCAAGGTCTCACAAAGGTTTAGGCAAAGGCAAAGGTTTTTCTGCTTTCTGTAGTAAAAGTCTCAGCTTTCAGCCCAGAAACTTCCTGGTGATCTCCAGAGCTGCAAATCTCTTCCAAGTCAAACTGCCTGTGCAAGCCACAGGATTATTAAAAAGGGGGTTTGCTTGGTTCACAAAAAGTTCAGCCCTTGACCATCTGTCAGGACTACCACAACAACAAAAGGCTCAGAAACATTATGGTTCTAGAGCTGTTAGCCTGGAATCCCCTGAGCTGCTTGACTTCACCTAAGGAATTTCTCATTTAATATGTGCATGAACATTACTCCTTCAGCTCCATTCCCAGGCTCCTGGGCCTCAGACTGTCTTCCATTTGTGAAATACAGTTTACCATTTCAGCTGTACAGATTGTTCTGGAAAGCTTATCGGCTTAGTTACAAAACTTACGGCACCTCTTCTTCGTGGTAAAAGGACAGAAAGTTTATAAACACAATTCTCTACCCCTGCATATAACACACCTGAATGATTTTTAGTTTCCACTGAGGCACTGAGATGGTATTTTTAAATTTATTTTAATGGTTTGTTTTTGTTTTCTGATGGTTTTTAATGCCTTGGAGGATGAAAGGCAAACCAGCTGATCTGTTTAAGGACAGGCCACTTTCCACACCAGTAGGCATTGACAAGGATCATGAAGTCTTGATCTTGTCAGTACTCACATCCAAAATATCTGGTTTATTTAGCAGCCCTCTGCCCTTAATACCCTAAACCATGCTGCACAATATGGTTTAGTGGCCATGGTGGTATTTGGTTAAAGGACTTGAGGCTCTTGGAGGTCTTTTCCAACCTTAATGATTCTACGGCTCTGTTTTATCCAATTTATTTCTCCAGCTAAACGTAAAGCCTGTTGACCAACAGCTCTGCGTGGCTGCAGTTTTCCTGCACCCACAGCTCTGCTGGAAGTAGGACTGAGCTGACTCAGGGTTTGTTTCCATGAAGTCAAAGGTTTGGAGCAAAGCTCTGCATGTAGTTATGTATTTTAACTCTGGATAGCACCTGGTGACATGAACCCTGCTTTTAATTTGCTACCATCACATGAATAAGTATTTCATAACGATATTGTCATCAGCAATTCGAGTTTATGTGCCCCTGGAATAAAAAGTTGGTTCATCTTCTTTTTGGGGCCCCTAGCTCATTGTTCTCTTACACTGTCAGCTTTACTCCCCCAAAATCAGTCTTCCCTGAGAGCAGACTGTGTCTGTTATTTTGGAAGGATAATGAAGCATGAAACCAGTGCCACAGCTTCTATGATTACTTAATTCTGTGTTACTTACATATCAACATAATGTTATTTTTTTCTAAACAAAGTATTACAAATGTATTACGGCTCTGCATACACTTGGTAGCCCAGGGCAATAGTCATTTATCTTGTTTACCACATGAAATTGCTTTGTTTTCTCTACCTTTTTCCTAATTTAAGGCAGTAAACATACCAAAATTTAGTACTGAAACAAGCTTACTTCAATTTGAAAATCCAGGCACTGGAAGAAAGGACTTAAAAAAAATTAAAAGCCAGCTAATTCCATTGCTCCCTTTCCTGCTGTAGCAATAAACTATAAACCTACATGGAAGTTAACATTTACTCTAGCTAGGTAGTAAAACAGCAATATCATATTTGCTAGATTAGACCTACATTTTCTCCCTTGGAGGGAAAAGTCTGAAATTGCCCTCAGCAAATCCAGAAAAATAAGAAAGATAATTATTAAAAATATTTATAATATTATTGAAAATATTTATAAGAGTGCTCATAAAAAATACAGATAAATAAGTTTGGGCCCAGATAAATGTTGAGTAATCTGGAATCCACATCAGAAAACCACTGTATGTTTACACACTTGACAGCATGTGTTTCAGAGACTTGAGATTAATTAAGCATGGAAAGTGTACAAGCTTCTCAAAACAGTGTTCTCCTTTCAAGGGCTGACATGTCCTGATAAAGCCAAAACCAGCATTTACCTCATTGAAATGCAGCTTATGCTAGAAGGAGACAGTGATGTAAAACTTAAAAACATACTAGTAGCAATTACTATTAATTATCAATAGTATAATTCTAGTAATAATGTCTGTTTATTTAGGAAAAATAAAAACCAAATCTGACAGGTATTCACCTGTAAATAATGGTTTTACTTCCATATTTGCTTACACTGCAGAGTCACTTTTAACTGTGCTTGCTTTAACAATGGAGTCCAAACAAGGAGATAAATCCCTAAGTATACTTTATCTCCAGAAAATACCAGAGGAATAATGATACAAATTTACATGTATATATGTATTTTTTTCCTTATTTACAATCAGGAAATCAATATGATTATTTAGGAAGCATATTGTCTAGCATGTGAAAAAAGAATTGTCAAGTAGTTAGAAAAAAGTTGTAGTAACAGAAAATTACCAATTTCTTGGAAAGAATACTGTTTATTTGAAGATTGTCTTTATTATTATTATTATTATTATTACTATTTTTTGTTTCTTTTTTACTGTGAGGATTGCCAAACTGTGTCACAGGTTGCCCAAGGAGGTTGCAGAGTCTCCATCCTTGAAGTTATTCAAAGCCTGACTGAATGCAGCCCTGAGCAACCTGCTGTTGAGCAAAGGTTTGGACCTAGATGGTCTTCAGTGATCTTTCTATTATAGAGTCATAGAATTATAGAATATTCTGAGCTGGAATGGACCCACAAGGACCATCAAAGTTCAAGTCCCAGCTTTTGCACAGGACAGCACCAACAATCAAACGATCTGTCTGAGAGCACTGTCTTGCCACAGTCATTGTGAGAATCCAGACTCATATTTCCAGATGGTCTTTCCTGGAAATCCTACTGCTTTTGCTGAAGAAAAATTGTAGACGAAGAAGTATGAACCTGAAAAGGGTATGGTTAAGTAATATTTGTTCTCGTGTCTCATTACAGCATGGATTTTGAGGGGACTCGAGGGACAGCAAGTAGTCAGCCAAGAAGCCCTGGAGTCCTCACACCAACAGTCAAGCCACCTTGATTAGCTGCCACTTTTTAAGAAAAAGGGGAAAAAAAAAGTCAAGAAAACAGCTTGACATCAATAAAGCCCTGTGTGTGCTTGTTTTTTGTTGTTTTGTTGTTTGTTTGTTTGTTTGTTTGTTTGTTTAAGTACTATAATTTTTTAAGCTGAACCCAGAAGGGCAGAGTCTTGGAAAAGTACACCCAGGCCATAAAGGGAGGGTTCCACTTGCCCAAGTATGGGTGTGTGCTGCTGTTTTATGCAGGGGAAGCATTTGAATCATCTCTTGCTGCAGCTCCAGAGGAGCCTGGTTCTCCTGTGATTCTGTGTTAAATCAGTTACACATCTGCAAAAATCTCGAATGTTATCTGGCATCTCTGTTTGGTGCCAGGTATGTATTTAGGATACCTGGTTGGGATTCAATTCTCTAGCACTCACAGCCGTTTTTACTTTTGTGTAGCTGTTTCAGCAGTGGAGAGATTTATCACAGTCTTTTACACAGCCATGGAAAAACATATTTTTTACCAAACTGTAAATAACTCCACCAAGCCAATGAGATCTGCTAACAGCTTGCTTTCTGTATGCACATTCATACACTGCTTTGCATAATTATTTCATGAAAATTTTGTCTCTAATGCCTTAAAAATCCTCAGCTCTCCTTAGCAGCTAACAATGTTGCCTGCCTTTATCTTTGATAAGTGGAGTAATATCAAATAGATGATCTGTGTAACAGGACATGACAGCAGCCTCGAAAAGGCAGAAAGAAAAGCAAATAAAGACCACGAATTCTCCCACCTTTCAGACCCAATTGCCGATCCTGGGGTTTATCTTTGTTATTTTTTCCAATCTGTTTGAAGAAACCACTCCTGGGCAGGGCACCCTTATTGCAGGGATCATTAATTTGAAGAGAGGCAAACGAAAAATAGGGAATTTGTATTTCAGTCACAAAATGGATCAAAGAAAAGTTTCCTAGGGCAAGGTGCTGTTGTCAAGATTGTCCTGAAGAAAGGAAAATCATTACAGAGGATTATCTATAACAGTGTTCTCAACCTTTCTTTCAGCTTCTCTACCCCAAGGCAGAAATACAGTGTGACTGATTATGATTACCACACACGCACACAAAGACTTGCTCTTCCACAGATATATTTTTGCACATGTCTTTAGTGTGACGTTATTCCTAAAAATAGACCTGCCACGTACATATGGACTCACATATGCTCAACCTTAAGGTGATGATGATTATAATTATAATAATTATAATAGTAATAACAGTGACAACAACAAAACAACAAAAACAACAATAAAACAACAACAATAATAATAATAAATAATAAGAGTAACAGTATTCTCCTTGGGCTCTCAGATAGCGCGACTCAAAACATAGGGAAAAATGCATCTTCTGTTTGGAGAGTGACGTGGCAGGAGATTAGTTCCATGTTTCTTCCTCGGTTACTGCTTGCTGGAGCTTCTCAAAGGTCACCATTTTAAGTTGATTTTTCTGGGGAAAAATTGATCCTTTTGCTACGATTATCCCTAGATGTGACACGACTGCTGAAAACATATCGTTTATTAACTTGGAGCAGCCTTGGAGATTGCTTGGGTAGTGGGACCCTACCAACACCTACACTACCCAACTACCCAACAATGGATCCCATTCTCAAGACTCCATAACTGCAGTAGTTTGTACCTGTGCAGCTAAATCTGCTTTCTTCCCAGAGACCCACATGGCCTGGCCCTTGCTGCCTTCTGGGAACAGCATTTTGTCATGCTACACGTATTTCTGAATACCTGGGATAAAGTGTCCTGGGCTAAAGACATGCAGGGAGTATGCCAGGAACTGACTACTAGGATTTAAACACAGTTGAATACAGCACTCAGGACTATACTGTGATCCAGTTTAGGGCTGGGTATAACTCCTGGGGCAGAGCATCGTGTTAAGATGATGGATAAATTTACTTCTGTGGTCTTGTTCTTCATGCCAGGTGTAAAGGTCCTATTATTAAAACCGTTAGAGAGATCTACTTGAATTAGGGTGCTAGCAAGACCACACAGAAATTTGACAAAGCATATTTCATAGCAGAGGATCCAGCATTTGTTTTCATAACATTTCAGCATCAATTCAAAAGATGCTGGAGGTGATGTTATGGTCTTCCTGAAGACATACACTAGTCTCTGTTAGGCACCAAAGGGGTGAAATCATGTGCAGGACAGGAAAATAGAAGTCTCATTTCTTATTTTCCATCTTGTGCTCCAGGTTTGGTGTGGGAGGGCAGCAAAGGACTTGTCCTTACTTATTTTTCAATTATTAGAATTGGCATAATGATACCTTCCTCACAGTCATTCCATAAATATGTTATCTATAGATTCATTTTAGCTCCTTTGCTGGATGTTTTGAGTGATAGGGAAGAGTTTTTTATGGCACATTTTTATGACATTTCTTAAATAGATCCTAGGTCACACACCAGAAAAAAAGAATTTCCTCCTAAAACGACCATGAAGAAGAAATGCAAAGAAAAGTGAAGGTTATCAAATTCCAGGCTAACAAAGAAGAGAAAAAAATTGTTAAAAAAAAAATCTAGTGGCCAAAAAACAAGGATGTATAACACAAAAAATTATATTAGAATCAGAGGGCTGCAACACGTTCCCTGTGATGAAAAGCTGAGAGCTGGAATTGTTCAACCTGACGAAGACAAGGCTCTGGGAAGACCTTGTGGTGGCCTATTAATAATTAAAGGAGCATATAAGAAGGAAAGGCAGAGAGATTTTAGCAAGGCCTGAAGTGATGGGACAAGCGGAAATGGTTTTGAACTGAAAGAGGGGACATATACTGGAAATATATTGGATATATATTGGATATATACTGGATATAAGCAAAAAATTCTTGATGGTGAGGGAGATGAGGCCCTGGCACAGGCTGCCCAGGGAAGTTGTGGATTCTCCATCCCTGGAAGTGTTCAGGGCCAGGTTGGATGTGACTCTGAGCTACCTGGGATAGTGGAAGGTGTCCCTGCCCATGGCAGGAGGTAGAACTAGGTGAGCCCATCCAATCTAAACTATTCTGATTCTACAAAACCCTAGCACAGTGGACCATAATATAAATGCATTTTCCCGGACAAACACAAACAGAATATTTACATGATCAAATACAACAACTGGATCACAGAAACACTGAGAATTGGTTGTGTTCTGCTGTGGATTAGGGAGTTCAGTGTTTGGAGCAGTGCTTAAAATACCTGTCTAGCCTTTCTGGGGTGTGAATCCCCCTTGGAGAGGTGCTATCCTAGAGATGAAAAGGTAGAATGAAATGAAGTTGCCATCACAGCATGCTTGAGAAAACTCAGTTCACTGGGATTACAGATGCTACACACTCCTGTGTTTCTCTTGGAAGGCAGACAGCTGTGCATAGCCACAGAGGCACAGCAGATGCCAAATGCCAATTGTTAAACCCTAGTGGTTACTTTAATTGCCCCTTTCCACCAATTTGAGATTTTGCAATGGTAGGAAAGCCACAGAGGTTGCTGTCACTCAAGT
>VZRQ01008874.1:523672-554458 GCA_013397975.1 Machaerirhynchus nigripectus
ATCAATAAATTACATATATTAACTATGTGAAATTTCTCTTCTAAACCCTCAACGTCTGACAGTTTTCTAAGCATGTAACTGCATTTTGAAATGAAGAAGTGACATGCTCAAGAAAATTATTACTTTCCTATTTTGTTCATTTTCCTGTTAATAATCTTTGAAAAATTAGACTGATGATCTTCGAGCTGTCAGAAACTAAGCTGAAATTATTTTTAAAACAACTATTTCTCTTATTTATGCCTGAAATATTTTTTCAATGTTAACCAAATCCTGCAGTCTCCTAAATTTCAGAATATTATTATTTTAGATGGAATTGCCTGAATTTCCTCTTCTGTTGAATCATTTCTGTATCAGACATGTCCACCTCATTGAACTTGTTCCCAGACACTTATTCATGGCTGGTGTTGAAGAGAAAAGCTTGGGTTTGATGACTTGCTGCTGGGTGCTGCAGGCTCGCCCTGGTGTTCCCCTGTTATCTGATATTAATGAGTGTGGATGACAAGGAGGATTGGTGTTGGGTGCACACACACATCTGTAATGGTCAGAAGACAATCAGGGAGATAATTAGATTGTAACAGCAATGCATAATTAATACAAGGTAGTGGGACAGATCCCAATCTGTTGCGCCAGTGGTAAATCCAAGGTAACCCTATTAATGTCGAGGACAGTTGTTTGCATATGTTGTACATTGATTTAACTGAGGTTTGAATCAGGCTCATTAAGTGACACATTTTTCACTTGTATCGTTTGTATGGGCAGACTGTGGATGATTACCCTCAGCTTGAATGCCACTATACATTAACTGTTTTAAGATATGTGAATTAAACCCTGATCAGGTGCCAGAGATCCCCTAATTAGAAGTCCAAGCAGTGCCCATGTTAAATTCTAGGTTCCTTAAAGACAACAGACTCCACTGAATGTTTATCAACAGCTGTGGGTACATTAGGATTTTAAAACAGTCCCTAATCAAAACAAGGAATAATGTTTCTTGTAACTGCATGCAGGTTTGCTAATTTTCTTGTTTTGCTATTTATATCAGCAGCAAAGAAGATGTTATTTAAAAGGCAGAGACTTTTTAATGGAAATAGTCAAAACTGTGCTCTGCAGTAATGTATCACTATTCTTTATAATAGAACAATGTCCCATAATGCATTCTAAGGGAAATTGTGATGGAGAAAGAGAGGCAGCTCACTTCAGATGAGTCCACGGAGTGGCTGGGGTAAAAAGGCATCTCTGGAGATCATGTTGTCCAACTGCTCTGTAAAGCAGGTTGCACAGGGTTTGGTCCAGGTGGTCCTTGAATATCTCCAGAGCAGGAAGCTCTATAACCTCCCTGCACAGCCTGTGCCAGTGCTCAGTCACCCTGGCAGTGAAGAAGGTGGATCTCTGTCATGGTGCCAGTCTTTCCTGTGACAACTGAGAGAGCCCAGCCCACGTGGCTTGGCTTAAACAACCAGCTTTTAGCCTTGTCTGTTTGGTCAAATGATTTCCAGTTGTCCTGTGATATATAAACAGTCAATCCAGCCATGTGCAGCCAGGTGCATCACTTTGTGAGCAGTCACTCCTGCAGAGAAATGCAGACTTAGTGGGGTTGGATGCAGCCATCCTGATATTTTCTCTTTAGGTGGTGTCTTTAAGGGTCAACCAGCTATTTCATTTCTGGAGCACATGAACAGAGAGGACAGGAATTCATCCAAGGCTCCAGAACAGGGTGACTGAATGCAGATTGCCTCTGGGAAACAGGCCCTCACTGGCCTGGCTGCCAAAGCACGTCTTAGCTCAAGGGGTTTTTCACAGTAGTTAGGCTTTATTATTATAGACAGTATCCCTGTAAATATTGTACAGCATGAAATGATGGAATTGGTATTCTAGTGGCCAACCCAGATGTACTCTGAGCTGATGTAAACTAAACAATGAGAATTTCTTGGTACACAGAGGGATTCAAAGCCCACTTAAGTTAACAGAGAAGCTCCTTTGATTTCTTTCTGTCTGGAACAGGCTCTTGAATTTTCATTGCACATAATAACACCCAGTGGCTCATCTCAATATTAGCTTCAAAGAGAATAGGAGATCCTGCCCTACCTCACAGAAGGGTTGCAGAGGTGAGTTAGTGCCTGTTTGCTACACATTTGGCTACTGCAGTGATGAGCATTATGGAAAAGTCCACAAAGAGCTGGCAAGTTGTGGAGGGTTTGTAAAGCGTGAGGGAAATAAACCCAGGCCTGCAGGCTGCACGAGGGAGAATGAAATGTGGTAGGAAGGTGTAATGTATGTCCTACTCCACCAATGTGTAAGACTGATTAATGCTTGTGAACAAAAAACCCTTCAGGAGTAGCGTAATAGAGACTACCTGATACTGAAATACCAGGAAAAAAAAAAAAAAAAAAGGAAAAAAAAGAAAATTAGAACAGAATAGGAGACTTTGCAGCATTTCATGATTTCATAGTGTTTATTTTTCCAGTTCAAGGCAAGTCTGGAGTTGTATTTTTAATTGAAAGGTGATGGTTCCTCAGGAGATGAGATTTTGGCAGCTTCTCCCACGTGTCAGTGTGCTGCCTCTTCTTTGTTCTACCTCACAAAAGCTGTGCTCACGTGTAGGGTTTTACTGGCTTCCTGGTGTACTTCTGCCCTAGACTTTTTGTGTCCTTGCATGGCAACAACAATTTAGCTTCAAGTACTTCTGTAAGTGTTTTGGCAATTTGGCCACTTCCACAACCTCTGCAGTATTTATTTGGGTCGTTTGCTTGGGTCTTAAAGAGGACTAAAGACATTTGTTTTGTCCTTTTTTTTCACCCTCTACTTCTGCTTCCACATGTATTTATATTTCTCCTTTCTGTATTTATGTTAATTTTTTAAACTTTTTTTTCCTTGTCTCTTTTTTCCCACTCTATCTCTTTATCCACTTTCCCTGTTTTAGATGCAAATCAGCGTTATTTCCCTTGAATTATTCTCTATTCCTAAAACAAAAAAAACTATTCATTTTTAGCAAGCGGGTGATCTTTTTGCTCCCATATTTTTAACTCACCTTCCAGATTTCTAATTGCTAGTGTTTCCAGCACCTTGACAGCTGTTTGACAACAGCATCTACCTGTAGTCATGCTTTAACCACTATGATAAACCACAAAGGAAGCTCAGTTTCTCTAGAGAAAATTCACTCTTGCATCTCATGTTAAATCTCCAGGTCTAATATGATATGCAGAAACCAAATTTGAAGCTTTCTCATTATCATTTAAGCGTGGCAATCATCCTCACTGTTTTATCCACAAAGTCACACACTGAGAACTTTGTTTTCCTTCAGAAGCATGATGCCAGTTCCAGTGTCACAGTGTGGGGATTCTTTTTCCCCCTGAGAAATGCTTATAAATTTAGATGTCTATACTGAATTTCTAAGGTTGCTGTCAATAATGTAAATAATTTAATCACCCCCAAACACTGGTCTCTAACACCTGTGTGAGAAGCTGTTTCAAGAATAAGGTGGACTAACTGAGATCAGATGGGGCTTTTTAATTTTCATTTCACACCCAGAATACTTACTGGGCAAAATATCCCTTGAAGACATTTTCAGAACCTCATTTTTCTTTGGTTTAGAAGGCTGACATAAAACCTGTAAGGCATCTGTAAAATCAGGACACTAAAGATTTGACTCCTGAGTGGGATGTATAAAATAATTTTGTCCTATTTATCTTCTTTTGTGAACCTGACACCTTGCATTTGATTGAAGTTTAGCTTTATAAAATAATAATAATAATAATAATAATAACATCAATAATAGTACAAAAGAAAGCAAAAATATTGCACAGATTAAAGTAGAGGACATCAAAAGTTTTTGGTGGTGCCATAATAAAAATGTAAGGCTACAGAATGTCTACCTTATCTTCACTAACTGATCTGTGAGAAAATCTTGAAATAAAGGAAAAAATCATTAATTTCCCCATTCTTTAGCAAAATTTGGAGGAGTTCAGCCTTCAAGCCAAGCACTGCACCTTTGTCCTCTCTCTCTCCCATGCTGCTCGCTCACCTCCACATTGCTGACTTGAATTGCCTCCAAATAGGCTGGGAAATTTACAGCTGCTATTACAGGTCATGTAATACAGGTTAAACCTGTGTTTACAGCCCAATAATTTCCCGGTGTCTTTAAATGAGCTATGAAGCATTTTGTAATGCAGATTGTCTGCTTTTTTTATTTGCCTGTAAAAGCAGTGGAGAGAAGCTACAAAATCTCTGTTTCCTTGTCTGTCACAGAGGACAGCCTTGCTGCCGCACCCCACTGAGCCTGGAGAACCAGGACTATTAAATGCTTGCAAACTTCAAGGAATTGCAGAGAGGTAGCAGAGGAGGGATCTAACTGGCCTGAGTGGGTCAGAAAAAGGAAACTGAATAGCAATTCAAGGTATAGCTGATTTGGCCATTGTCTTTGTTTAAGTCAGGGGAAAAAAAACCTTTAAGTTGTCTCTCTTCTCTTCTGATCTTGGGGATAACCAGAATTAAATTACCCTCAATACATCCATCAGTCTTGCTGCTACACTAGATGAGAGCAATTTGATGACCATTGAAATTTCCTGGTTCTTGAACCAGACAAAGGATCACATTTGGCCATATTTCCTCTTTGTGACAAAATAAATGCACGACGAGTAAAGCACGAAAGGATAAATGTGTAAAGAAATTTTAAAGCTGAAAAGAAGAAACATGAACATGGTTTGTAAACATTGTACATCCAGAGATAGGGCAGGTAATCTGTTTTCCCTATCCTGGTTCAGATCTGATTCATTGCTTTTGATTTCTTATGGATTTGATTTGACAGGCAAGAGATCAGTTGGGATAAGGTCTCTCGTGTGTTTGTGCCAACAGCACCCAGGAATGTCAGCTGTGGACCAGGACCCCGTTAGGAGAACTGCTGTACAAACATAATGACAAAGAGTTTTATGCCATCTTTTATTCAAACCAAGGAAGATAATTAATTGGTGAGCTGTATCTGAGCCAAATATTAAGGATATCTTTTCACCAGTTCACATGCAGAAGCACGTTAGTGGCATCAGATTTTTGACTTCAGACTAAAAAACCACAAATGCTGAAGATGTGAATTCCTTTTAGCCTCTTTATCCAATATATTTTCCTTGGTTTTAGTTTCTAAAGAATCTAGACCTGGAGGAATTATAAACTGAAAGATTACCACCAGAATTCTTTGGACCCCAGCAGTGATTATAAAATAAGCTCATCAAATAATCATTTGCAAGTATTTATGAGCCAGGATATATTTGCTTTGTCAATTTCACAACCACGCTCTGTGGAAATGTGGAAATTTGGAAATGTTACAGTTTGCAAATCCTTGCTCGATTTTTTTTTTTTCCCTTCATGAAAGAAGAAACTCAAATGAGGCATTTCATTATGACTTCAATAACGCACAGTCAGCAAAGCTTTCATGTATCTTGATTGTTGATGTCCACTGATGAAATAGGAAGAGACAAAGTTTGTCAGGTAGAGACCTGTACAGACACAAGTCGCTCCAGCTAAACAGCACGTCCATGTAAATTTAAGTCTCAGGCAGAAAAGACAGTGGGGAGGAGGGGAATCAACACCTATTAAATTTGGATGGGGACAGAAAGAGCGGCCTTTGTTGACTGACAGACAAGGTTATGTGGTTGAACAATAATTTGAAGGCCTGAATTATTCATGTCCAATTCAAGGTAAAAGGGTTTAACCTGGTGATGTCATCGCGTTGCAGTATTTCACTAAGGCAAAAAGTGCTATTCCTGACTTTTTATTTTACTACATTCATGTCTTATATAAGGAATTAAAGAAAGGATTTGGAATAACTGCTAATTTTTAGATAAAAATATATGTGCATATATTAAGGTCCAAGAACAATTTTTTATTTAAAACTAAAGAGCAAACATCTTGCAAAAGGTCCTGACAGCTGCAATTCAGACTTCTTTTCCACCATACCCTACTCACCAGAAACGTCCTTCTCTGTAACTCTTAAACAAAGAGGGTAAAGGTTGGTATACTACTGGGACTCCAGCCTTTATTTGAAAATAAAGGTTAGGGTTTGTTCTGTTTTGTTTTGGTTTTGTTTTAATAAAAGTTATATTTCTTTGCTGTCAAAAAATATAAACACAATACAATCCTGGTCTACTCTGCACTGGTGCAGCCTCACCTCGAGTCCCATGAGCAGTTTTGGGCACCACACTATACAAAAGACATAAAGCCATTAGAAAGTGTCCAAAGGAGGCCACGAGGAGAATGAAGGGTCTGAAGGGGAAGCAGTATAAGGAGTGGCTGAGGTCATTTGGTTTGTTCAGCTTGGAGAAGGGGAGACTGAGGGGAGACCTCTCTGGGGTCTTCAATATCCTTTTGAGGAGAAGAGGAGGGGCAGGCACTGATCTCTCTGTGACCAGTGATGGGGCACGAGGGAATGGGATGGAGCTGAGTCAGGGGAGGTTTAGGTTGGATATCAGGAATGGTGTTTCACCCATAGCGTGTTTGGGCACTGAACAGGCTCCCAAGGGCAGTGGCCACAGCACCAAGCCTGTCCGAAATCAAGAAGTGTTTGGACAATGCTCTCCAGCCCATGGGGTGACTCTTGGGGGTGGTCCTGTGCAGGGCCAGGAGTTGGACTGGCTGATCCTGATGGGTCCTTTCCAACTCAGTATACTCTATAATTCTGTAATTCTGTGTGTCCTACCATCTGTTACAGCCTCCTGATTTGGCCTTCTAAAATGTTCATTGACTGTGATGAAGAGTTTTATGGGCTGTCCAAAATCATCGCACAGCTAATTGCTACAGAAAGGATCAATGAAACAGCCTACACATAAAGATACATACAGATATCAATGCAGTTCAGAGTATACAGCCCTGGTCAAGATCCACCTTTTTTTTTGTTTTCTTTTTTTCTTTCTATAAACATCAAACAATTAATTGATGAATTAATTTAACTTGGGACAATATTCATTTGCTCCTGATTCCAGGTGAAGAGACCTCAGAGAATGCACTTAATTGGAGATGCTGGCATGGTATGATAGCCTTAGACAAGACCAGAAGATTTCTTACTAAATCTCCTTCCACCTATCACAAAGTGCATTAAACTGTATTTTCTATTATAAAACCCATTCTATCTGCCCCTTAGTTCACAGTATTTTGTGTTATTAATGTCAAAAGAAGTGTTGGTGTCTCTGAAGCAGGAGTCAGTTGTTGGCTGTACATCACTTCCTACATTTTGGATACTTTCCTTTGAGTTTCTGGTCCCATTGGAGCTCCAAGGGTATCTGTGGTGCCACAAGGGACTGAGTTAAGGGCATATTTATGGACATAAGGACTGTCTCGAGCAGCGGCAATTTACAGCAGCCATCAACCCTCATTTCCTTTTATCCATTTTATTGAGATAACTCTTTCACATGCCCACCTTTAAGATCCACTTTAATTTAGCCACACAGGCCACTGGCTTCCTGACTTTGCTTTCATGGGCCTTTAACTTGCAGATTTTTTAACCATGTCACTGATTTTAACCCTACAGCTTTTTCCTTTTTATCCAAGAGTTCTCCTCCCTCTCCTGCACATCAGATGTAACTAAGGCAGATCTTTTCAGCCACAGGAAGACTGCAGTTACTTTTCTGAAGTGCTTTACCCACCTAACGACATACCCCGTGGAGATTTCAGAGTAATTAACCTGTAGTTATTAATCAGTGCTTACTCACTCCTTACAAGCAGGCTGTGCAGGGACACACAGGTGTACCGAGCTCTGCTCTGCCAAGGGAAGAGTTACCTGTCTAAAAGTGCTCTCCCGTCCTTCTTTGTTGATTTTAACACTGTCTCTCTTTGTTTTCAGAGCCAGGTCTTCAGGACACTGTGGGAAAAAATACAAAAATTAAATGTATCAGTTTGACCAGAAGTACTGCTTTTTTGGTGTGATAGAGCTAAATTTTTTTCACAGCTTTGAAACATCCAAGTGCTTTGAGAGAGCATATTATGGTCAAATGAACACATTTTCAGTGTCATTTGCTCGGTTTATTTATGCAGAAAAAGACAGACACTTTAGGAAGACAATTCCTTTTCTCACACACAAAAAACAAGTAGAAAAACTAATATCAGCATAATTTGCAAGACCATTTTTGGGTGTAAAGAGTAACTCACATATACTGAAATACTCATAACTGACAGACCTTTTTCATCATCTAAATGCTTTAAATTAAGTAGAAATTGGAACACTACCTGAGAAATCTGAGTCACCAACACACTCTGGACATTATGTCCAGAGATAAACTACTCAATATAAAAATAATATCCCTCTGTGAGCACACTAAACAGGAAAAATCCAATCTGAATGCAAAAACCCAAAGCACAGTGACTACTGTACAGGGCGGATGGCCCTTAGAAGGAATGTTTCTTTTCCAGCCTTCACTTGGGACTCAGCTTAAAAAAAAAAACTTTCCTTTTTTGCTGCTGTGTTCATCCAAAAATGGTCCAAGAGTTTTTACTCTTTCATCTTTTCCTTGGGGCATTTTATCTCCTTCTGTGTCTTGTAATGCATCACTCACTAAATAATTAATTTACTCAAGTAAGCAGGATCTCTTGGGGTTTACAGAGTTTCTGAATGAGGAGAAATGACAGCTGAAGGTGCTAAGAAGGAAGCAGCGAGGAAGGAAAACCCAACATGAGATGTTACTTTATTTTTTTAATTGTCATTACAATCATCAAAATTCTTTCTTGCTCAGCTTCTCCCATTAGGAAGATTAGATATCGTTTCTCTGGTATTGTTTTAATGAGTAGGGCTGGGAATACGGTATTGTTTTAATAAGTAGGGTCTATTCTGCATTAGCAGTGTATGTAAAACCAGAATGGGATTGAGAACCAAGTCTATCTCCCTTTATAATCAATTGCAGCACCATGGGTGCAAGAAGAAGTCATTACTAGTGAGAACTTTTATTTTCATTGTACTGACAGCCCTAAAACTCACATTTTTCTCACCAGGTGTACAGAGAACAACCAGCATTTCAGCAAGTCTGGGCATGAATGAATGACTGTGTCTGAAAGTATGGAGAAGGCTGGTGATGGTTAGTCTGCAGAGACCCTTTGATGGATCCACCTCATAAAATTGTCTGTATAAACACACACCACCACATGTATAAGTGTATTTAATTGCATGTTTTTTCTCTCCAACCATAAAACTTAAGGTTGTGATTAGTTTTTAGTGTCTATGGAAAGCACCATATAATGTACCTCTTAATTTATCTGTGAATGACACGGCCACCTCAGAGCTCTCCACCAGAAACATATGTCACCCTCATTCCCATGTGTGGACGGCTCATGTGTGTGTGGTTTTTCCTTCTGTTCAGTCTTAATTTAGACCTAATGATTATCAAATAATTAAGTCCTCATATCTGTTTCCTTTTGGCTACGAAACAGCTAATTTAAAATTAAGCATCCTCCATATGAAACTTTGAAATTAATTTGCCTTTGCTGCTTGAAATAACTCAGATTAAGGAGAAAATTTCCAAATTTTTTGTCTCCCATTTTATCTCAATTCATAAGAAAACACAGATGATTTTCTGTGCAAAATTTCCACAGGAAGTCAGAGAACTAAGGAATATTGCTTTTCCTTAAGTTTCTCGTGGAAGAGCTGCTTTATGTGAAGACTTGCAGATGTGTGACTTATGAGTTTTGAGACCCTTCTTTTACCTAACAGTGTCTTGAATTTTGCAAGCAAGGTGCATGCAGTTTCTGACATTTGACCTGAAACAGAATAAATATGGCTGGATTTTTAAAGGCAGTTCTAAGACAGTTCAGTTCCCACTGGTATTTCCTCAGTCCTTTCCAAAACCGTACCATAACTTCGAAACAGAGATAAAGTTTAGGGTGAGACACTACCTCTGTAGGTTGTTTTCTGCAGTTTGAGGCACCTGAGCTGGCAGAGGACTCTGAGGGCAATGATGAAGGTCTTGGGGGGCTGTGTGGTTTTCCCCTTGGCTCTGCTGGTGAAGAGGAAGAACTTGAGAAGGAGCAGAAGGATCTTGAGTGTCAAGAATTGGTTGTGTGACTGGTGTTGGCAACAGGGATTGTATTTTATGACCACAAGTCCTTCTTAGAGGATTGAGGAATACCATGAAGAGACAATTAAGTGGGAAAAAATCACCAGCAGGCTGGCTGACCTGGTAAGGAGAACTTTCAGCTTAGACACAACAGGACAGTGAGACGACCCACAGTCAAATGATGACAGGGTGGACTGGCTTGCCAAGTCAATAGTGCAGGGTGATGGGGACAAGGGATGTCTAAACATAAGCTTATGTCTGAAAATCTATCTAAGCTAGGTCTGAAAAGGATCCACCTCGAGCATTTGCACATAAGGAAGTGCCTGTGCAATAACATTAAGTTACTCATACCTTCTCTGGGAAATCAGCAGGACTGGGTGCATCTCTGCAGGGCCTCTACAGTGTGGCATGTGCTCTGGGAATAAGCAGGAGAGAACAAGAGATTCCTGTGCAGATGCAGGGCTGTGATCATTGCAGGTGTATGCTACGGGCTGCCTAATCCTTGTGAGACCACTCTGAATCACCTTTGGGAGGTCATGGTAAGTAGAAATTCTCCTGATAACTGGAAGAAAGAAAATGTCATTTCAGTCTTTAAGAATGACAGTCCAGGGAACTGGATCCAGACCAGCCTCCCTTTGGTCCCTGGGAAGGTGAAGGAGCAAATAATCCTGGAAACCATTTTCAGGCATGGGTAGGTAGGTAGGACATAGGAAATCCTGGAAACCATTTTCAGGCATGTGAAGGACAAGGTAACTGGAAGTAGTCAGTGTGGATTTACAAAAGGGAAATGGTTGCTGACCAACTGGATGGGCTTCTACGTTGAAGGTGTATCTCAAGGGACTGGGTGAGAACCACAGACATTCTTTTTCTAGGCTTTCACAAGGCTTTGGCACTGTCTTCCATGATACCCTCATAAACAAACCAGTGCAACGTGGGCTATTGAAATGGACACTGATGTGGATTGGGAACTGACCGGTGTGCTGGGATTGCAAGGCTGTGATCAGTGGCACAAATTCCATCTGCAGCCCTGTCACTGCTGAGGGACTCCTAGGGCTGGTGCTGAGAATACTTTAACATCTTCATTAACATCCTGGGTGATAGGAAAAACTGCACCCTCAGCAAGTGTGCAGACAATGCAAAACTGGGAGGAGCAGCTGATACACCAGAGTTGTGCTGACATTCAAAGGGCCTTTGACCAGCTGGAGAACTGGGCCCCAGGGACTCCCCTCAAGTTCAGCAAAAGCAAGAACCAACTCCTGCATCTGGGGAAGAATCTCCTTCCAGACTCGGGTGTTTTGTGACAAGCTTAGAGCAGCACAAAGGTGATATAAATGTTTTCATTTTTGCTGTCTGCTCCATCTGTTCAGTGGATTAGTATGCCACAGCATTTTATTTTGCTGAGGGCCAGGTGCATTTCACATCAGAAATTCAACTTCTGGTAAAACAGGGACCAGGAAAATTACACAGAACTTAAAAGGAATCATGGTGGGGAGAAAGGAGGATGATGACATAGTTTTGTTTGTTCCTAAATTATGTTGTGTTGGAGTCCAAGGCATGCCTCTGGCAGCCCTGGCAGGTCAGGGAGCCCCAGAGCCCCAGCAAGGGGGTCCCAAACCCTGTCTAGAAGACAAGAATGAAGGTGGTTTTGATTTTAGTCCATGGGAAAAATTATCAACACTGCGAGAAATATTGCAAACCACGAGAGTTTAAAATAAGTAGTGGTTTAGTATGTTACAAGGTAAAAAAGTAGATTTTAGGATTTTTAGAACAAAGATAAAAGACTTAAGATGGAGGAATTTGGGCGTTGCCCTGCCTTTCTTCTTCTTCTTCTTCTTCTTCTCCTCCATCTTCTCTGGTGGTGGTGACACTAAGTGATTGGTAGAATGAAAAAGAGGTAGAAATTACGTGTCTAGAATAGGTGCAAATTAACTGGTATAAAATAGTAAATAATAAATACGTTGTGAAGAATGGTTGGATCATGGAAAGGGTACAAAAGGGACGGGACAGCCCAGGACTGGGCAGTTCCCGCTCAGACACGGCTGGCATCAGACTTGCGGCCAGAGCTGAGAGCTGGCTGGAGATAAGAAGAAATAAACAACCTGAAACAACATCTGCAGGCGTTTCTCCTGTTTGGGCTCGAAGGTAAAGCTTCACAGAAGCGAGAGAGATAAAGAACCTGGACTTGTGCAGAGGCCAAAACTCCCACAATACTGGACTATATTTTCCAGGCCTGTGAACAGCTGAGCTGTGAGAGAAACATTTCTTGGGAGAGGCAATCAGAGTGTTAATCCAGTGATTTGATGCAAAAGGATACAGGGCCATCTTTACCTCATTATTGAGGTGGACTGACTGGAAAATTCACTTAACTAATTTAGGAGGAAGTTAGTAAGTTTTGTTGGGGGTTTTTTTTCCAGCCTTGAAATAATGCAATTTTAAAATATTTGAATTTTAAAAAATATTAATACAGGTTTCGAGTTTGCCATTTGGGACTGGGTGCTATATTCAGCTGTGATTGTCATGTTATATCTGGTGTGTAATTAGTAGACATTAGAAAAAATATTTTAAAAGGAATAAAGTTATTTTCTTAATTCTCCAAGGTAATTGAATGTATTTAATTTTAGGAAATGGTTTTCAACTGGTATAAGCTTACTACTTGCAACATTTTACTTTGTAAAAAAGAAAATGTCTGCTTAAAGGCAGATTCAGGGATAGCACGAAAATAAAACTTCTGATATACACTCACATGAGGACTGAAGATGTCTAATTTAAGATACCAGAATTTTTGCTACAGTAACTATATTTACCGGAACCAATTCTAATTATCATGTGTTCTGCTTAGAAGGTGGAAATATTCACTCTGAAGATGAGTATTCCCATTTAATATTATTCAGAGCAATAGCTACTCACACGAATAATGATTTCAGGTTTAGGTAGTTCTGAATTTCAAGATCCTCAGGGGCCCAATGCCATTAAATATGATATATCTTTGGTGTTCTTTGTAGATAATCCCATTCAATATTATAGATCCCAAGAAAATACCATGTCTAAACTGAAAATGAGCACTCAGCCAAACTGCCCATACTTCTGTTGCCTGCTAACTGAAGTGCTTGTAGGCGTGGCTCACGGTGCTGTGGATGCCAGCAGAGAATGTGTATGTCTTCCCTGAACTCAAATCTACATTTCAAAGTTCAGCCTCAGTGATCATCAGTCTTTAAAACACACAAAAATATTTAACTTAACGTAATTTTTTATTTTAATGCTTTATATTCCTGCCTTGAACCAAGTTTAAAGGCCAAGCAGTTTTTGTTATGTGTTCAAAGTAGAAGTTAAAATCTTCAGGGCTTTTACAAGTCTCTAACATGCAGTGTGGCTGTCAAGAGAGACCATGGCGATGTACAGTGAGTACAGCCATGGAAAGTGTTCTCCTCACAACTTTCATGCCGTGTTTCTGATGTGACAAGGTCTCCTGTGTGTTAGTGCTGGGGACCATGACCCAAGATACTCTAGCTCTCTTGATGAACTTAAATCCTGTTCTGGAACAACCTCATCTGCACTGGGTACCCACATCTGCAGTCATATTACATGTCATTTTGTTCTCATCTATACAGCAGGCTAACAAGGAGAGACAGACATTGATCCATTTATCTCTGAACAGAGGGATTATTATTACTGTTGAGCAGAACAAGTAAGGAGGCACTAATGAAGCCAGACCTTATTATCCTGTCTCATTTTTTTCAGTCATCTATCAGAGTTTGAACTTTCTATTTCTCCTGTATGAGAGAGCACTAGCATGCCCTCTCTTTTGCAATTTCACCTCTTGAAAAACATATAAATGTATCTACTTCATCCCCTTCTGTGCCTCTCTTCCTACTTTATTCTAATTAGGCTGCACATAAAAATTTCTTACCCGAAGCAAGAGCAGGCAGTCAGAAATGTATTGTGGTCACATAAACACAGTTTCTCAGAAGGAAGACAAAAGAAAAGTAACAGAATGCAGGCAGAAGAAAGACGTAGGGGAATTAAAAGGCTGTGGAAGAAATTGTAGATTCTTGCACTATTTGCTCATGGCAGATGGAGGCTATAAACAAGGAGAGCCATTGGCAGTGAAATAGAGTTATTATTTGTGTTGCTTTCATGATTGAGATTATTTTTTGTTATTATTATTTTTGTCCGTTCCACGTTCTTTTTAATATATGGTCATTAAGTAAAGTAGCAAAGGGGAGAAAAAAGATATTGCTTGTTTCACAATTACTTTGGAATGTTGCTTTGATAATTAGTTCACAGAAGCTGTCATCCTGGTCGATACTCTCTTCTCTGCTGAAGACAGCATTACTGTCTGATTTATGTTTTGGCTCATCCCCTTGTCCCCTCACGTTAATCGTCTGCTGTTGATAGCTATTTAACTAAATGTGTCTGGGGAAATAGGGTGAATAACAGTAATGGGCAAGACAAGGATTAGAAACACTACCCATAAAGCAGAGTAGATTTTGCACATTCAAAATGAAGGTGAGCCAACTACTCCCTACGAAGAAAAACTTCTGACCTGAACATCTGCAGTTTCTCCCAGTAGATCACATAAGATCAGATAGAGAGATGGATAGATAGATAGATAGATAGGTAGATAGATAGATAGACTGATAGAGATGTGTGTATGGAGATGATCATAAGATGCTCAGAGGCCAAGAGCACTTCTGCTCTGGAGACAGGCAGAGAGAGTTGGGGGTTTTCAGCCTGGACAAGGCACTGTGAAGACAATAGAGTCCCTTCCAGTGCCTGAAGGGGCTCCAAGAGAGCTGGAGAGGGACAACTGATGTGGGCCTGGAGTGACAGGACAAGGCTTTGAACTAAAAGAGGGTAAGTTTAGATGACATATTAGGAAGAAATTCTTCCCTGTGAGGGTGGGGAGGCCCTGGCACAGGTTGCCCAGAGCAGCTGTGGCTGCCCCATCCCTGGAAGTGTCCAAGGCCAGGTTGGGTGGGGCTCTGAGAAACCTGGGACAGTGGAAGGTGTCCCTGCCCATGGCAGGGGTGGCACTGGTTGATCTTTAAGGCCCCTTCCAACCCAACCAGTCTGTGATTCTATATATAAATCTATACACACACACATAATTGTATCTATAAATTTTTAAAAATATATACAAAATATGTGTGTACTTGTGTCACTTCATGCATGCATATATGAAGTTTAAACATTAGTAAATCATCATTGGTGTATTATTTATGGATTGGTAGAAAATGATACAAAACATAAAACCTGAGCTGAAGCAACTGTAGTATTTTCTTTAAGAAAGGCTGACAGTTAATTCTCCAGAACTGGGCTATGACATCAGAAATTTGCTATGTTTTGCTGCCATCTGTTAGATTTTTCTTTCCTCTTTAAGTTTGCTATGTCATCTGGTCTGCAGGTTCCACCAAGGCACTGGGACTGAGTGCACTCCTGGACAAATGATTTAATTTTTAAAATGAAATAATTCATCATTGGAAAACAAAGTTTTGTGGTTTGGTGGTTTTGTTTTTTGGGGTTTTTTTGTTTGTTTTTTTTTTCCTGCTTGTTTTGGTTTGCATTTTTTTCTGGGTTTTTTTGGTCATTTGGTTGGTTGGGTTGGTTTTGGGTTCTTTAGTACAAGATACCTGGTCTGCCTTTTTATCCCTTCTAGGTTTCTTGGTTTTTTCCAAAGAGCATAGAAGAATTTTTTTTAAGGTTAATATTTGTAGATTTTGCTGTAAAAAAAAAAAAAAACAAAAAACCCAAAAAAACAGATAAATCAAATCACAGAAATGCAAACCAGGAGAAGACTAGGAGATATTCAGAACAATTTTCACAATGGCAAGATGTAATGTACTTTGTCTCCCCTAAGAAAGACTTGACTCAGAAGTGATAGTCTATGAGTGCACACAGGTAAAGTTCAGGAGCTTCATGATCCTAAGACTCTGCATTTGGTGCATCCTTCAGCCAACTGATACAGTGCTCTGAAGGGTTCTATCAAACACAGCATTCTCCTTACTTTAAGAAGGGAAAGATTTCATGTCAAATCTTAATGGTGGTAGAGAAGAAAAGCAAGAGATCCCCAAGAACGCATGGCACCATGGCCATATTATAAAACCAAAATATTTTCTTGTTAGGTGAATACATTAACTCCTTGTCTCCAAAAAAAGTTTAGCATTTTCCCTGAGAAGTGAATTTTCGGACTACCTTGAATCACAGTACAATAAATTCTAGAATGATTCACATAAACTTTAACACCTGTAATGAAGAAATAGCCTTGGGAAACAAAAAAAACCCCAAACCTTGTTTTTCCTGTTTTTCACTTAATTCCTTTTCCTTACAGGAATGTTGTATTCTGGAACGCTGTTCAAGGCAACAGAATTCATGGAGGCTCTTTAGTCTCTCTACATTAATTATAATTTTAAAGCAGATTGTTTCTGGTTTTTAATCTCGCCTTCTGTTCTATATATCAATTTGAAATATGCCTTCAGGGCAACTTTAGCTCATAATGGGTAAACACTCAGCATATTTAGTATCTCAACCTCATTGGATACTAGGCCAAAATTATGTGCAGCCCTTCAAAACTCATCTCCAAACATTAAGATCTGCAAAGTTAGCTGGACACCTCCAGAAAATTTCCTGCAAAATCTTTAGTAATGACCTAAATAGCAGAGCAGACCTCTCACCACCACTTCTTTCCAGTTCTAGTAATATCAAAGCCAAAAAAAATGCAAGGACTGAAATTAATTTAATCAGCTCTTGTTCTTATTTGAGCTGAATCCATACTCAAATTTGTGTATCTGGGTTTGAAAGCACCTGCCCTTTGACTTCTGAGCAGAAGTTTACTCAAAGTCATGCAGTGCTTTTGGCAACCCCTTCTTTTCTTCTTGCTGGCTTTCAGTCACCCCAGAAAAGATTAAGGTTTACTGATGCCCTTTTTTATCCTCATTTGCCATGGGTATGGATGGAGACAGAAGGATGTATGTAGGACTTCCACTTCCTAGTGCCTGTGCTTGACAAAATGGCCCTGGTCAAAGCCCATGACATTTAAGAATCCTCTATGATACCTCTAATATTTTGTCAATGTACAGGGGAGATGTTGACAACTTTACACATCTAAATTAATTGATGTTTTATCCTGGGAAAAACTAGAGAAAAAAGAAATTTCACTAGTGAAATGAATATTCTAATGAGAAAAGTCCATTATAGGCTTAGCAGCATGTTCTGATCAAATTTTAAGCACACCTTTCAAAGACACGTTCCAGTTTGTAACACTGTGAGGGATGGCAAGATGAAATGCCTCAGTCAAAAAGGACTCGACTTCTTTTACCCCCAGTAACTAAAACTAGGTTTTAAACATCAAAAACAGAGACACTTTTCTCATTATGGTTCCCCACAAAAATATTTGAATTCTTCACATATATCTAACTATTCACCAACATGCAGGTGTGCAAAGCACCTGCTCTTTCCACCCACTGATACACATATTAGTTACCTTGAAGAGTTTTGGCCAATAATGTGCACACATCCATCCATCCATCCATCCATCCATCCATCCGTCCGTCCGTCCGTCCGTCCATCCATCCATCCACCCATCCATCCATCCATCCATCCATCCATCCATCCATCCTTCTGTACACCTGTACCTAAGGCGAAGTTACATTCCACATCAGGGTAGAAATTTCGCCCTTCGTTCATCAGGCACAGAAATATATGTATTCCCCAAAATTCGCATTAGAATTTTCTAGAACAGAATAGAACCATAGGGTTATAGAACCATTTCAACTGGTCATGGTCTACAAAATTTTTAGTCACAGACTTCTTCAGTAAAAAAATTTCTGAGCATATATCTCCAGTATATACATATAATAATTTATTTATAAATTATGGACTTGTACTGCTGAAGTTCTCCAACTGGTTTGTCTTGCCCTTTTTTAGAGACGACTGGAATAGACAGCCTGTTTCTTTCCTATAACTTTTCTGAAACAGAAAAATGGATCTGGTGGGTGTTAGAGGCAGACTGACACATATAAGCAAGCTCTGCTTAATTTTGAAAAGCAGCTATATTGCAGCCAATGAAAGACGGGCTCCCTTCTCCATGCCATCATGCTACAGGGATACTTAACCAGTAAAACTCATGGTTTTTATTCAAAAAACTGGTTCCAGTTAAGTAGGAGTAAAAACCAATTTCATGCAGGTTTTTTGGGACAAACCTATTATGTATTGAAATTGTATAGAAATCATTTGGTTTGCTCTAAGCTTTTGATGTGCAACAGAGTCTGTTTACTGTGACAGTCTTATTTTTAACTTATTCTAAGTAACCCATGGAGGCCTTGCAGTTCTGCTCTCCATGTTGCACATGGCAACATTCTGGTAATCAGAGGTGGAATGAGCACAAGAGAGAATCCCCCCAAATAATATTTTTAAATGGAAAATTTTGAAGCTTTTTCATTTCAGTTTACTGGACTTTGCTCAAAACATAAATATCCAAGTATCTGAGAGATTTTTGACTGTCTTATAAATAAAAAGCAGTATAAAATTATATATTCTTTAAGTACCTTTATGTGGAAATGTAATAAAATGCAGTTCTTGTAGATGAGACTTTTAAATTAAATATTTTCAAAAATAGCTGCAAAAGGTTTTGGTGGTGGTGGTGGTTGGCTGGTTTTGGTTTTTTTAGAGAAAAGTAAGGTAGGCAATTCATCTTTTTTATTAAAAGAGTAAAGACTTAAGACTTAATTGAAACATCATTAGAAAGATGTAAGCTAACAAAAACACAACAGAAAAAAACTGCAAACCAACCAACGAACAAACACAAAAAAACCCAACTCAGTCATCTCCAAGTTCAAGCACATTGTTGTATTTGGCAGACAAATGGGAAAGTGCAGCTGGGGAAAGCACAGAACACATTAAAATGTATTGAGAATTTTCTTTCTTGCTCCATTAAACATAATTCAGGCACCTGGCATGCCATAGAAGTTCATCACAGACTAGAAGTGAATAAAAAGCAAAAAGCCTGATTCCTATCTGTGTCGACTTGGAGCTACCTGTAGTCTTCAACTCGTCTCCAACCAGTCATGTGTAACAGGAATGCAGAGTTACAGATTAGCCCAAAAAATTTCAGAATACAGTCATCCTGGCATTCCAAGAAAAATAAATTAACAAATGAGCATCTTACCTCATCCTAGGCGTCTGTTTGGCATATCAGGCGTGTTTCCTCCATGTACAAGCTCATGTGCTTAGTACCTCCTGGAATGTCCTGTGGAAGGAAGGAGAAACAGGTCTTCTCACTTATATGTAGGAACAGCCCCTGCTGACAATTCTTATCTCCAAGAACCCTTTGCTGGTTCATAATAGCGTAAGGGCGAAGTGTGGGTGCTGCTTTTGGGACATTAATGACTTCTGTTACTGTACATGGGGTTCATGAGACATCAGCTATTATTAAAAAAAAATTAAAATATTAATTTGCTTTCACATATATATGTAAATTTTCCTTTAATTTGCTTTTGGGAATGTATATATTTAACTTGTGAGCAAATCAAAATAATATTTGCTGGTTTAGCTGTAGAAAAACATTTTCCTTCAATTCTCATTGACCTGGCCAGTCAGTGGGAATCTGGGAAATGATAATCCAGTTTGTGTTTGCTCCTTGCATTACGGATCTTTCTGAACTGGCAGAAAAGTTCAGAGGATTTTTTTCTCTCTTCTATACAGAGGATTTGTTGTGAATAAGAATGAACCTCTGCTTTGCTGATAAGTACAAAAGCATGACCTATAAGAATCTTTATCTCTCTCCTTTCACTTTATTGACAAACTTTGGGGCATCCCATCTGCTCTGAGACAGAAATTTGCATAAATCAGAAGGCAGAGAATAATGCTTTCCTCTTTGCTATTCCTACAAATTGAATGTCTACAAGTAAGCTCCAAACCCTGCTATGATCCAGAGAGGTGATCAAAGAACAGAAAGATAAAGGACTCAAAAATAAGGCATCCTTGGCCTTACATAGTCCTGGACAGTAGTAGTATCAATTCTGTTAATTTCTTTATTTGTTTGGGGGTTTTTTTTGGTGTTTTTTTTTTCTTTTTGTTGTTTTTTTGTTGTTGTTTGTTTTTTTGTTTTTTTGTTTGTTTGTTTTGGGGTTTTTTTGTTTGTTTTTTTTGTAGGATGGAATTTTATTTGCTGAATTTGAAAGAGGAACTTAAATTCAAACTAGAAAATTATTGAATTGAGGAATATAGTTTTCATCCCAATTATGCTTTAATTTTCTCTTGCATAAGTCTTTACATAATTGAACATAATCTACAAACCCTCTCTGAAAATTGCTACATAATTTAATGGCAGAAAAAAATAATACATTTCTGTAGAAGTATAACAGACTTTCATAATAAAAACAAACAAAAGCCAACCCATTTATAGTCTACAGAACTTACTGGCAAATTAAACCTTTCTGTATTTAATAGATCTTTTATCTCTTTCACAACATTCTTCACATATACTTATAAAAGGAATATCATTCTTCTTTACTTTATTGAAACATTATTTTATTGTAAGTAAAATACACCTTAAACCACACATGAAACCTTCTGAGAGAATGCTTCTGCTTAGAGAAAAACAGCTAGCCCATGTGAAAAGTATTATAGACAAACAGTGAACTATACAATTTTGGAATTAACAGAAAAAATCTGCATTAGGAGTTTATTATGTTTATTATATATTTATTATACTCTGTGGCTTCATAATTTTATATATAATCTGAGTTCCATATTATCATTTACAATAAAGTTCCTACAGACATTTCATAGTGTTATAGCAGAGGTTTTTGATTTACCACAAAAGTTATGAAAGTATGCTTAATGCAAATCAGATTATAAACATTTCAGGATGTCTTTCAACAGGACCCTATAGATTTCACACTCATAAAATTCCCTGCAATATTTTTAGGTGAAGAAGAAAATGCACTATATTTGCTGCTAACATCTCACAAAACAGAGGTGACTATGCTGCTAATACAGAAAGTACATTAAAGAATTTGCCCCATTTTTATGGTTGACCACCCAAAAATAAGGTACGAGAATAATCTCCAAACACCTGGATTCAGATGCATTTGTGTACAATGCTTAATCTCCCATAATAATATTTATTTTATTTTACTTATTAACAGTACAAAATTATTTTCTTTGCACATCCTAATGAATTCTCTTGACCACCTCCTGGGTTGGATGTTGAACATTATTGGTGTAGAGAAGGATGTCTGACCTCCAGTTGCTGATTTAAAAGTGCATGTCCCCCTCAGGTCCTGTGCAGTGCCTGCCAGCTTCAGGCATTCCTCTTGGTGAGTTACATGCATCTTTTTCAAAACATGACAAAACAAATGAGAAAACTGGCACGGCTGAATAAAAAAAAAGGATATTTTAATCCTCTGTTTTGATGACAGAATGCATTGTTTTATTTTGCTGTGTATTTAAAGACCGCAGCAATATAAATCCACACATTCTCCAGCAGTCAGGCCCATACACCTATACATTGCCCAGGAATATAATTCAGATTCAGAGAAAAAGATGGACATGAATTAATGTTAACAAGGACATTGGGTTGCACTGCTGCTTTCCTCAAGGTCTTATTATCATAGTTTTATTTCATGTCTACCAGTGAAAATTTTTCTCTCCGCACAAAAACCCAGAATAAAGGAATCAACACAGAAAAACAAAGATAGAAAATGTTGGAAAAAAATAGCTAGAAAATAAAAACAATAAAAAAACCCCAAACCAAAAATGACAAACCAAAGGGAAAAAAAACCCCAAACCAAAAATGACAAACCAAAGGGAAAAAAAACCCCAAACCAAAAATGACAAACCAAAGGGAAAAAAAAAACCCAAAACAAAAAAAACCAGCAAAAAATAAACACAGAAGACATAATTGTCTCCATCCCCCCAAAACCAACCAACCAACCAAACAAAAACCAACCAAGCAACCCCAAAAACCTGGGCCCCATCTTAAGAAAAACACCAGAGAAAATCTTAAGAAAGAAAACTATACCTGGACTACACCAAATATTGAAAGGGAGGGAAGGAATAACACCTGTCTATCTGTGACCATTTACACCATGAGAGGCTGAGGTTTGCTCCTATTAAGGAATTCCAAACCTTTGTCCCATTTTTTGTCCTGGAAACGGTCTTTAGCCACATGTAATGAGCACTGAATTTCCTTACTTGTCTCAGTTTCAGACCTGCAGTTCCATAAAGCAACTGAATCCCTAACAAAACCCAGGGAATATTGCAGTCTTTTCCAACCTGAGACACGTAATTTTTCTCTCTGCTACAGTGCTGATCAGCTGAAAAAGCGATGATAGGGCACTCTGTCTAAAAGTGCCTATTTACTCTCAGTAATTAACCCCTAATTCAGAGGCTGGACGGATAAAGATAATCAAAGTATAAAACACCTGGTGTAATTGGAGCTTAAAAATGTCTTCTACCACCTGTATATTTTGCAGTATATGCATTTTCTTTCATCTCCATGCCACAAATCCTTGCTCAAAGGGGTAATTTGGCTGCAAGAAAAGCGGCAGCTAAATCCTTTTTTTTTCTTTTTTCCTTTTTTTTTTTGTTTTCCCAACTCTCTCAGCTTTTATCTATACACAGGGTCTTCATGGAACAAGTGTTTATACTTACTTTCTGATAGAGATATGACTTACAATTTTTTATGCTGAAATAGTAGGATTTTCTCCTCTAATTGCATTTCATATCTTTCAATGGAAAGAAAGTGTCGGTCAGGAAAACACCTGAAGTCTTCAGGCGATTTAAAAAAAAAAAAATAAAAAGTCCCAATGCAAATCAGTGGGACGCAGGCAACGATGCATGCCAATATTTAAAAGGTTCCCACTAAGAGAAATTAAACCGTTGTTTTTCTTGTGGAAAATGCTCAGATCAACCTGCAGAGCAATAATTCTAATTTTTGCATCAGGTTCCGTGGCTCTAATTCACTGTTTGCTGGCAAGCGCCTTTTGATGACAACCATGGCACAAGTGTAGCTGGCAAGAAGTGTGTTGCTTCCATTAGTGAAAAACACCAGCTTTATTCAGAGAAGAGATTCTTTCATCGAGGGGCTGGACACAGTCAGAGGGTGTTGTGCTACTGGCACCCAGTAAGCGAAAATCAGGTTGAGAGCTGTGACATGCGAGAAGCAAAGAGGTGAGTCCAAGCAAACAGGTGTAAACTGGTGGGGTGCCAAGATCTCCAGGAAAGTGAAACGGGAATTAAAGGTGTGAATGTCTTTGGGGGTCTACGCCCAACCTGCCAATCCCACTTGTCTGACAGTGGACTGATGGCTCACGTCCTTGTCCATGGGCTCTTTGTAGAACAAAACAGAAGATCTTACATCTTTCGTGATTTCATAGGGAGGGGAATTTGTAACATAGGACTGGAAGAGACTTCGTGGAACACAGATCATAGGAAAGCAGGCAAATTTTGTTTATTCCAAAAGAGCCAACAGAATATTAATGTTTTCTCCTCCATCACGAATCTACAAGTCAAAAAATTATGTCCATAATCCAAATCAAGAATAAAATCACTCTTATTTTCCACTAATTTATTTAATGTTAGGTTCAATTTGGCTTCTTCAATATCCCATTTTGAAGTATACTGAAGTGGAGATCTTTGGAAAACTTGGCAGTGGTCTACATCTCTTTTCCAGTATTTCTGGCTAATTTATCAGTTTGAAAATGTATTGTAATCTGCATAAAAATGGAGTCTGATAACTGATTTGGATTAACCAGGTCTGACTGTAATTCCTTTTGGTATCCTCATTTGAACAGCACATCAATCACGATGACGTCTTTTGATAATAATGTTACCGTAATATCTAATTTCATATTAATTCCATTCTAATTTAGTGGGCATTCATTCTAACAGTAATTCCTATGGAATTGCATCTGACATCCCCATGAATACCAAAATAACTCAACATGATAAATGTTATTACACTGACTACCAAAAGAGGAGATAATGATTTGCCATTTATAATAAAATGTTGCCTGCAAAATATTAGTGGACATTAGTGCTTAGCGCTGAGGATGTTCCTGTGTAAATCTGGTCACATCCAACCACATCCCGAATGTGTCCCCCTGTGTGCCAACATGAGCTTGAGGGGGGTTGCTCAGACCCTCTTTTTTCCAGACTCAAGATACCTGTGATTTATCACCCTCCACCAAACCCGTTCTATCAGGGATCTCACGCTGAATCCCGCAAGCTAAACCTCAGCAGCCTGTCAACAGGAAAAGCTTGAAAGAGTGCAGAGATGGTTTCCAGCAGTGGTTGTGCCAAGATGCTTCCTGATATCCCCATTTCTCATTAGTGTTAAATTAGTCTCTCCATGCAATAGTAAGAGGCACTCAGCTCTTTGGCAGCTCTGCCTGTCTGATGAGGCACAGATACGAGCTCTTGTTCTTGTTCAGTATTCACGTATACGTAAAAACATTTATATATTTTAATACAGTCATCTATATTAAAAATGTTTTAATATGTAAATGTATATCTGTATCCAGTGCCTATACATCTCAGTTGACACATATATGACAGCTTACCGAGGCAGAGGGGGTGGGAAAGGTTGTTGCCAGCATGATCTTGCAGAACAAATGAGGCATAATTTGTTCTCAGCTTTTAGACACACCATCATTCTTGAGGAAATAAGCCTGGCTACACCAGAGTACAGGTATCCCTCACTTGTCTGGATAATAGCCCCAGGCCATTGGGGGCCACTTCCAGGGTTCATGACATCATAAGAGTGAGATTAAAGAGAAACTGGTGCCTCAGGCTTTGCAAAGCTTCCTGCTTTCTGTTTCTACAACAGCTTCTTGTGAGACTCACTGCGGCCTAGGGAGGCAGCTGTTTACAGACCTATGAAGAGAAAAACAGCAGGAATCTTGGTGTATGTTCTGTTGTCAGCATTTATGCAACTAATAATTAGCATATGTATAATTTGGGAGGTATGTGAAGAACACAACATTGTTGTGCATTTCTGTTGAAGGAGTACAAATTAAGCCTAAGGTTCAGATGAGTTATTTTTTGCCATTTTTTACAGTGGCTCCCATCAGGAATGCTGTAGCAAGTCTCAAGTGCCTGGGAGGTGTTTCCCCAGCACAGTGTTCAGTCTGGGCACTCCAGCAGCAGCAGGACTTGTAAGCCTAAATCTTCTACAGATCCTACAATCAGCAGTGTGGGCTCAGTATCACCTCCATCAAGCCAGCAATGGCTAAAGGGGTGGAAACAGGAAACAACTATATTTTACATTTTTTCTGACAACCACCAGAATCTGTTTCCAGATATTCTGGATATTTAGTTGACTAACAGTTTCATATTTGAGCAGCTCCATCTATACTGCAACCTTATCTTTCCTTTTGCTGCAATGTCTTTGCAGCTGAGTGGAAATAAACTCAACAATAGACAGTCCCTTTCCATTTAATGCCTGCACAAGTCCACTTTCATGCATATCCTGTGCGCACTGATTGGTCTCACTGAGAGCAAACATATTATGAAAATAGAAAAAAAACCAAACCAACAAAACGCCACAAAAAGAACTGTTGAGTTTCCCCCCCTCTTTCAGACAGCCAGAGCCTTCATTTTTCCCTCTAAGGGGGAATTCCCGTCTCCAACTCGCACTCACTATGGGATGCACCTTAAGGAACAGCCCATTCATGAGGTCACCGATGTCATTCTGAGGTATTTAATTCAGTTTTGAAAGATGGCAAAGGGACCAAGTGTCTGGAGGAACCCCAAGAAGGAGCCTGCAGAGATAGAAGAAGGTATATCAATGTGCCACTGAAGGTGTGTGAGCCTTTAACAGCCTGTTCAGGTGCTTGAGAGCCAACAGCTTGGCAAAGGGAAAGGTGTGGGCCAGGGATGCTGCCAGAGCCATGGCTTACCAAGCTCATAAACTCTGCCAGCAAATATAAGTAAGAACAGTGTGTACAAACTTGTGCTAGGCTTTTGTGCCCTGCTGACACGGCAGTCTGCATCTCAGACTGCTGAAGCGTCAGGTGTTTTCCCAAAAGCAAAAGGGTCAGATTCTTCCATTCACATCAGACCTTCTTCCTAACTGATATTAAGTAGGCCATTAAAAGAAGAATATCTCAGTTCTGGTTAATAATTGCTGTGATGGGACATAATATTCCACTGCCAAGCAAGAACTAGCACAGAACATGGACAGATTGGCATATACTTTTTTGTTTCACAGTACTGCATAATCTAATGACATAACCCTAAATGAAATTCTGAAGATCCTTATCAGATGATGATTCAGCACAACACTAAGTGCTGCTCAGAGTCAAAAGCAAAAGTCTTCCAACCAGTAAAGGTAGCTGACAAATTTATTTTCAAGTATGCAGCTGCATATTTCACCTCAAAATCACAACTTTTTTGTGATTTATCTGCAGGAATGACAAATCCTTTCTGTTTTCTGCTATTCAGCTAGGGTTTTTTTCTGCTGTCTGCAAACTGAAAATTTAAAAACTTTAATTTAAAATTTTTTAATTCAAAATATTTTAATATTTTTAGTAATGAAGGTATTAACATACACAGAGAAAATGATCAGTCCAAGAGCAACTCTTTATGATTTTGATCAATGTAAACAGAACCAATCTGTGTTCAGTAACAAAGGGTGGCTGATAATAATGTTGATCACTGTACAGAAAGAGCCTGAAAGTTGCAAAATGCAATCTGTGAGCAGATTTTGGCACTGAATTGACATGCCATTTCATTCTGTGTAGCCCACGGCTGGGTTTTGTGCTTGTGTGCACCATTTGACTTGCACATGAACCTAAGAAGTGAATGCGAACGTTAATAACGCTTACACTGTGTTCAAGATTTTTTTTAGCTCTTTCTCACAGTGGTGGTCTGCATTTCTTGCGTAGAATTAAGCACTGTTGGCTGTAAATTAGCAAGCTAGCACACAATTCAGCTGTAAAGCATGCAGGAGAATGAATATAGATCAGTCAAGTCAGCTTTTTACAGAGTTTTTGCCTTAGAGATATGTTTTGCTGTCTGTGCTGTGGAGATACAGAGTACAAATGATTTTTATTCTGACAGTCTAAAAGTACAGCAAACTGCAATTATGGCAACACTTCAGAGAAGTCCAAACTCTGGTCTCTCTCCTACATACATGCACCGAATGAAACTTTTCCTAATTCACTGAAATTCTTCCTTTTGTTCTGGGTATAAAGTAAAAGTGAATGCCTTCTTGATAAAACCTGGGAAGTGTAATTAATAAAAGAGTACAGGAAATTGTGAGCATTACTGCAGCAATGCAAACTGAGTCATAGCTTCAGATGATGACCATGTAATTTAATTATTATTTTTAAAGTAAAGCAGTAGCTGCCCACAACAGGTTTTCACCTTTCCTGAAGGTAAAAACTTGAAGACACAAACTAAGAAACAAAGAAGAAAACAGAACGTTAGTAGTCAGTTTTTCACTGTATGCACACAGGTATGTCTTGAAGTAAAAGGCATCTTACAATACTGAATGTAGGACACCCTGATGCTGCACCAGTGTGTGTCCGTTCAAGACCCTGGCAAATGTCCTGTGATTCCAAGCAGGTAATGGGCTGATAAGTACACTGTGATTTCCCTCATGTGAAAATAAAAAAATTTATGTGATGTTATTTGGGTGATATTATTATTGTTATTGTTATTGCTATTGTTATTGTCATTGTCATTGTTGTTATTATTATTTTTTAAATTCTTATTATTATTACCACTACCACTACTACTACTACGACTACTACTACTAGTAGTAGTAGTAGTCGTAGTAGTAGTAGTAGTAGTAGTACGACTACTACTACTGCATCCAAAGCAATGTGAAGACAAGGCTGAGAGAAATAGTTCTGCCCGTCTGGTCAAGGTGAGACCCAACTTGTAGTGCTGCCTCCAGCTCTGGGATGCCCAGAATAGGAAGGACTTGGACCTTTTGGAGCAAGTCCAGAGGAGGCCACCAAGATGGTTAGAGGGATGGAGCACCTCTGCTATGAGGAAAGGCTGGGAGATTTGGGATTGCTCAGCCTGGAAAAGACAAGGCTTTGAGGTGACTTAATCGCAGCCTTCCAGTACCTGAAAGGAGCTAATATAAAAGATGGAGAGAGACTATTTACAGGGCCTCGAGTGACAGGACAAGGAAGAAGGGGTTCAAATGGAAACAGAGTAGCTTTAGACTAGATATTTTGAAAAAAATCTTCAATGTGAAGCTGGTGAGGCCTTGCCAAAGGCTGCCCACAGAAGATGTGGCTGTCACCCCTGGAAGTGTCCAAGGCCAGGTTGGATTGGTGGTGGAGCAGCCTGGGATAGTGGAAGTTGTCCCTGCCCATGAGAGGGGTTGGACTCGGATGAACTTTAAGGGCCCTTCCAACCCAGGCCATTCTGTGATTCTTTGATTCTATGATTTAAAAGTCGGATTATTCTTTGTCTGATTATGCTTTTCAACAGCTACCATGCATCAGGTGTAAAGATACAGAAAGAGTAACTATGGAAGGATCTATCTATTACCAAAATACAACATTTTTTAAAAATTTTTCTAGTAGCTAAAATCTCGGGATGAGACTTTGGTCTGATCCCCTTCTGTAAAGTCATTGTAGTACCATTTGCTTACTCTGTGAAAAAAAAAAAAAATGGAAATACTTTAAAACAGGGATGGATAGTTATAAAATTTCTTCTGAAATGTCTTCTGGATTGTGGGGAGGGGTGGAGGGCAGTTTGCATTTTCTTTGTTAGAGCTTTGATATTTTTCACAGTTTTCATAGGGGTCGTTCCAGTTTAGGGGCTTTTGTGTTCCTACTCGGGTTGTACGGGTTTCATTTAGGATGGTTTTGCGTTACGATTTGGGTTGTACAGGTTTTTTGTTTAAAGTACCAAGTGGGGTTGAGACGTCTTCATTTGGGGTAAATAGAGACCGCAGTTAACACAAGAGACCAGGAGGTGGCAATATAGAGCACTGGAAGTCTCCAAACACCGTCAGGGTGCCATCAGCCTGACAGAGGAGCTGTACCCACCAACCACCAGTTCCCCTTTGGCTCCAACCTCACACCGATCGTTCACGTGCCGTGAGGGGAGAGGGAGAGACCAAGCAATGAGCCAAGCATCATCTGAGAAGTGGGAAATCTAACCCAATGGACTGTGTAGTTAAGGGGCAACCCTACGGACTGACCAGAGAGACTGAGAGAGAGTATAAAAGGTGATGTTCACTTAGGAACTCGTCCTCCTGTGACTGACGCCTCTTACAGCGAGGTTCTTCTGCCTCTGGGTCAGGAGGGGGCTACTCCCCCTCCTGGTTCTTCCATCCTGCCTTTTTTTGTTTCGTTCTCTTTTTCTTTAGTAAATCACCAGTTAATCATCTCTGTGGATAACTGGGCTTCGTTTATTACAATTTCTGGGAACTCGTCCGGGATAGCTCCTCCCACAGGCAGTCTCAGTGAAGGATTCAGACTCTGGGACCTTGCCGAGACTGCCACGGGGAACAAGTGAGCTGCACCCAAAGAGGTGGAAAGAACAACCTGCAGACGGGACCGGAGACACCTACAGGAAGGAGCAGAGGCCTGTAAGAGAGGGATACTTACAGAGAGGGACAAGGATAAGAGAGTGTGAGCGTTTGTGGTGTGAGTGAGACGGGACCAGCAGCCACATCCCCGAAGCAAGTGTGGACCCCGGACTACCACGGTTCCGTTGTCCCACAAGGGGCATGGCCAAGGAAATGGGGGAAGCAAAAGACAGCGATTGAGTGTGTGCACTCCGAGGGACCCCTGGTGTCATACATGAAACAGAAGGTTTGTCTTTCGCATTTACGAAGTGATAAGTAATTAATTTAAAATATTAATGTTGTTAATAGTTAATTAAGTTGTTAATTCCTGAGATGAAGCAAGTTTGTAATTTATGTTCCTTAATGTTTAAGTGTTAAGTATTACTTCTAAGTTCTAAACAAAGTTCAGAAGTTTAAACTATATTGAAAAACCCCATGATATCTTTTGATTTCATCCCTAAGTTTAGCTATGTTCCAGAGGAAAAACCCCTCACCCATAGTCAAAGTGCTATAGTTAAAAAACCGACCGGTAGCCTGTCACCAAGCTCCGTGGTAACCATGAATTTCAATGAAGAAGTTTCCCGCCAGAAACTCAGATGACATCATCCAGAGACTGCACCCCAATTAACCAGTGAGCCACTTGTCGAAAGGCCTTACCTCATCTCCTGAACCAGGACCTATGAGTTGGACTTTGAAAGAACTCCACCAATTCTCTCCTAATTCAGAGGTGGGACAGTGGGCAGTGATGGGAGGAGCCAGAGGAGTATAAAACACTGAACACAGACTGAGGAGCTGCTCTTTGTCTGCTTTGGTTGTTGCCCTCTGCCTCTGCAACACTTTGCTCAGGATTAGCCCAGGCAGAGCCCGGTGCTGGGGATCCTAGGCCTACTTGTTGAACTATTTTGTTTGGGCCTAATCCAAGCACGACCCAGCACTGAGGGTCTTTGTTTTGGGTTTATAGCCTTTTTGGCTGCAAGTGTCTTCAATTGCTGCAGATCCGGGTGAGATTTCTTTATAATTAAGGAATTTGGCCATTTTCTTTAATGAATCAGTTTTTAAACTTCAAAGAGAGTGTGGCTTCATTCCTGACACCTAGGAAGCCTCCGGCCCCGGGAGGGGAGGGAGGGGGCTGAAGGACAGCACTCTCCATATACCACTCCCTAGTACTGGGACTCCCGTGAAATCCACACAGTGACCAGGAGAGAAGGGACCCGTGGGGGTGTG
>VZRQ01008878.1:0-33580 GCA_013397975.1 Machaerirhynchus nigripectus
ATATATAATATATATAGTATATAAAATATATAACATATATATAATGTGTTTGTATATATATGTTACACACACAGATAATATATAGATGTATATATACATACATCTAAAGGCAAGGTGCAAAGAGGACACAGCCAGGCTCTTTCGAGTGGTGCCCAGTGCCAGGCTCAGAAGCAATGGGCACCAAGTGTAATGCAGGAGCCTCTGTCTGAACAATAGGGAACGCTTTGTCACTGTGAGGGTGGCCTTGCCCTGGCACAGGTTGACCAGAGAAGTTGTGAAATCTCCATCCTTGGTGATCCTTGGCCCTGGCTGAGCTGAGAAAGCTGTATAAACTGACCTTCAGAAGTCCATTTCCATCTCAGCCATTCTGTGGTTCTGTAATTCCGTGATTTTTTTGTAGGCTAAATAATGATATAATGAAAGGCAGGCTCTTGCAAGTATACTGGAGGAAGTATTTGCAGAGAAAAGAGTTTTCTAGAAAAAAGCAGAGCTAAATGAGCCTTCAAAATTCAGGGTATGAAATTTCTTAACATCGGTTAGTTTAAAAATATATAATTGAGTTTATGCAACAGATAATCTGAAATTGAGCAGAGAACTAACACATATATGCTCTTGCCTTTATGAATATTAAAGGAATATACTAATAGAAGATCAGTATTACCTGAAGAAAACTACAAAAAAACCAGTGCAATATCAATTTTTAAAGTAAAAAATACATACAGTTATTGTTCCTTAAATATAAAATAGCAGGAAAACTAACAAAATAAAATTATATTTTTAAAATGTATGGAAGAGAAATCTCCTGCATGAAAGTCAGGATGGAGTGAAGGGCAGTGAGAGGTATCCCTTCCTCAGCCATAAACAAATGGAAGGGGTAAATCCTTTTGATATACTTTAATAACTTACCAGGATATTCAGAATCCTTTGTTTTGAAGCATTTTCTTCTTCTTGTGATTAATGCTGACTGCAATGCTTCTGTGAGGTTTTGACTCTTGTTTACAACTTTGTCTGATTTTAAAGTTTTGGGGCTTTCGTCTTCAAATATTTATTTTAAAGCATTTACAAGCTGATCAGGAATGCACTCTGCTGAACATTCTGGGAACACATAATTAATACAAAACCTTGACTCTAATGTAAAAGCTTGATACTTCAGAGACCCACTTCCAACTGCCTTTATTGTACTCAGGCAGCTGAGGTCCATTCTGTCCACCTCCACACTGGTATTCTTAGATTCGGTAATCTTGTCCATGTTTCCTTATGCCATTCCTATTTGGCATTTCTAGGCTCCATTATGCTGATTTGTGAACAGTGTTTTCCAGTGCTCATTTGTGGGACTGGGCTGAACAGGGCTAAGGATGTCACTGCAATTGACAGGGCACCTGCTGTACATGGTGGCTGCTGACACCCCAATAGGAACCCACACAAATCATGTGCAAAATAATTTAACCTTGGCTCCCCTACTCCTTACATTTCTACATTACATGCCTTGAACCCAGACCCTCCTGTCTCCTCAGTTCAGAACACACAGGCTGTGGGGCTGATGCAGATGTACTCTGCTTTCTCTTGGTGAAGCTCCCCTGCCTTTGCCCTCTGCCCTCACTGCCCTGTTCTGCAGCACAGTGACTGGTGTGACTTTGCAGGCAGCTGCACAGTCCTATGATGCCAATATAAAATACATACTGAGAGCTATGGAGTGGCTCCTGTTAGGGTTGATGTGTTTGTTTTGCCAGGTGATGCACATTTGTGGCATTAACTGAACACTGGGAAGAGGCAAACTTAACCTTCTGGGAAATCATGCAAGAAGGAGTGCTTTTTCTCATCTTGAACTTTCCACTGTAATAATGTTTTGCTCATTTACCACAGAAAGTTCAGAACCATCTGGGAGAAGTTTTTAGGAAGTTTGTCATGTCAGAATAAATTTCTTCAGTGAGTTTATAACCAGTGCTGCACTGGGCTGTTATAAGCAATATAAGTTTACTTTTGACTGGCACCTCAAATTTGATAAAATTTTTTAAAATCAAGATTTTTCACATGTTTTGCCATAAAAAGTGTCTTATTTTTTTATATTAAAAATATTTAAACTAAAAAAAATTTGTTAAAAGGATACCAAATTTGACTTTGCATTATAGCAAAGAAAACAGCAACAGTGTCCATTCATTCTGAGATGCTTTAAAGTTCAAGGAAAAAAAGTAAATTATTCCTGTTTCAGACTTAAATTGTGATAGGGCTGCTCAGCCAGAGACCAAAACCTAGGTCTCAGATTTAAATAAATTTAAAAAAAAAATCAGAAAGAGTCAGTGTAGCTGTTTCTGAAGGTATAAGTTGGCACGTTTAGTCTTTTTGCCGTGAGCTGGCAGCGCTTTGCTGACGGGAGCCGGGCACGCCTCCCTTCTGCCAGAGCATCTCTGCGGAGAAACAGCGGCCCCGAGCGGCCACACGGGGAAACCGCGTCCTGCGGGAATCCCCAAAACCACCTGCTGACGTCATTTAACAGTTCTCAATCGGTCGCCAAAAACAAAATTTAAAAAATCTTTACCTTTAAACCACCACTTTGTAGAAACACCTCGTTTTGGTTCTCCATTCAGACCTCTGAGAAAGTTCCACGTGAGGCTCAAAAGTGCAGATGTGAATTTGGTATCTAGTTGGGGAAAACACGTGGAAGCCTGAAAATTTAAATCTAAACCCAGCAGAAGGCAAAGGAAATTCATTACGTGTGCAAATACAAAAAATCTGGAAACAGCACTGCTTAGCCAGTCATTTTAATATCTTTGTTTTCATAGGGCTTGGTTACATAGCGCACTACAGCACACCACTCCCAGGGCTAAGGGTAAGTGTTCTGCACCTCTTGCTAGTTTTTCTTAGGAAACTAATTGGTATCTGCATTACCCCTGCTCAGTTTTTCTGTTACCCAACTGTTCTGTTCAGTGAGGTCTCAGAACTTACTCATGGAAGCTGAAGTTCTCTTTGACAAATTGCATTTCTTGACAGAACCAAGCTTGCCAGGCTGTCAGACTGAGGCAGCTGGAATGAGGGATTTTTCAAAACGTTCAGGAATGATAGACAAATTATCTCATGAAATGACATCATATTGAGGCATAGCATTATGATATATAAATTCTCATTAAATGACATCATATTGAGGCATAGCATTATGATATATAAATTTTCATGAAATTACTACAGTGCAAGCTTTCTCGCCTGGGAACAGTCTTCACAATTTTAAATCTATCCCAGACTAGAAACTAAACAGATTTGATTGCAATCCAGTTTTATCTTCCGATGGATTCTGCATCATAATATGGAAAGTCACACAGAAAATGTCCGGATTCCTATAAAACAGTGCTTTATAGAATAGAGAAAAAGTCTTTTACAATGTTTCACATACTTAGCAATCACACAGCAGAATTCACTGAAGGAGCTTTTTACAATCCCTCGTAAACAGAGAAGGAAATTAAATATTTTAATGCTGTTATATGAAGTGATTATCCTTCATCATCTGGGAAAATGCTCTCAGTTCAGGTCATCTAATTCCATTAGATACAGCAGAATTTAACAGCAGAAGTCTTTGCAGAAGTTGGGATATTCCAAGAAATCAGCCTTATAAAACAGCAAGTTATTTCACAGATCCATGCTAAAACTAAAGGTTAAATTCCATCACAACAGGTAACAGTATTCTAAAACCTGCTTGGCACAGTTGAAACTCGTCCAACACAAACTACAAACATAAGTTTTTAGAAAGGATCTCATATAGGTTAAGGAATGTAGAGGAACACCTAATAATGACCACTTCTCTGGGGCTCATTTCTCACTGTACAACATCAAAGGGAAATCGGTGACATCAAAATGCAAAACAGGGGTAAAGGGATTGTTTCAGCTGAAATAATATTACTCTGAGGGCTGCAACCTTGAACACGGTGCATATGCACCTTAGTCAGACTGGGGATAAGACATTTCCCCATGAACAAATCTTTAGAGAATTCTGGCACTTTCAGCTGAACTCGCTGGCACCAGACACTTCTGAAACAGGACACCAAATCTCAGGCTTGACACAGTACAGCAGTTCCTACATTCCTAAAATTCCTGCTGAGCCTGTGCAAATTGGATCTAACCAAATTCTCCTGCTGGGCTTACAAAAATAAGGATAAAGTCTAAATTAGGCAATACAGTTTGGCTGCTGTATTTAAAGCTGAGTTGTGTGTAAGCTCAAAGCAAAATTCTACAAGACAGTGGCTCTGCTTCTGTCTTGGAAGAACACATACAGCTCCAATGGCCAGTGTAGGCACAACCACAGGATTCTGTGAAATAGTTTATCATTGCAGACCCAAATTTAAAAAAAAAAAAAAGACTCATACCAATTACTCTATAAAATTCCATGTAGGGTTAAAAATGGAATTCAGTAACTATTTGTACTATCTATACATTTCTTGATGCATACAGAATTTAAAGGTTGCCTTTACAATCTAGCCCATCACTCCAAGCCACTAGAAATTAAAACCATGAATCAATAGATGATAATGGATTATACAAAGAAGATTGAGACCTGTCATGTCAATACCTGTATCTACTACCTGGGTCCTCAGAGAGTGAGGAAATGCTTGAAAGACAAACTCCAAAAACTTATATGGAGTACAAAACTCCATTTTTTGTCAAATAATTTCAAATGTGAATGAAACCTTATAGTCTACAGACTGTATCTGAACTAGACAGAATGAGACTTGCTGTGTTACAGTTCCCATCATGATTCAGGGAAAGAGTCATCCAACCTACTACTACATCCATACACTTTTTTGGGTTTTGTTAGTTATTCAGCGGGTGAGAAAGTAATGCAATGGATCTGTTCTGCATTCCCCCCTTGTAGAAATCTGGCTCATATAGCAATATTTGTTAGTATGAATATAAATATAGTGTGGGCAGGAAATTCTCCCTGTGTTAATAGTTATTATTTCAATATTGCATTAAGACATTCTTTTTTTAATTTGTACTGTGATGTACCAACAAATCTTACTGTTGGTCCAGGTATTGTACAATTGAAGAATTGCAAGGCAGCTTCTGACCCAAAGTGTTTACTGTTGAAGACTGAAATGAAAAACAAAAACATTATTAGAGTTAACTTCATTATGTATCTCCAAAGCATCTTTAAGTCATATATTAAAAAGAGAAACAAAAAACAAAGCAATGTGGTCCTTAACTATCAAAACAATAAGCATTTTTATGTGTTTAATAAATAGAGAAATCTGCAATACAATTTTGAACTTCCTGAGATAACTTTTCCAGTTTTATCAGTTTTCCTTAGCTCTTAAGTGGGAAAACTTTATCAAAACTGGTAAACCCATCTTTGACTCATATTATTCTTTCTGAAGCATTTTGATAAGATTAAGCAAACATCAATGTAGGCTAAAATTAAGCATTTTTTGTTTTCTTCATTTTTTTAAATGCAGATTTTATGTGAATAGAGAGATTTTCCACTAAAAAAGCAGATGGCAAACAGAGAGAGAGAGAAATAACAAAGAGATGGATAGATACATGATTCTCAGATATCTTAGAATTTAATTACAGAAACTTAAGCCTGGAAGTTAAAGCTCAACATAAATATGCCAATTAAACTCTGAAATAATTTCTCCAAGCAATCAACAAATACGTCAGAAGTTTGTTATAAATACGTACGCACAACAGCTCCATTACAGGTACCATGTGATTTCCAAAACAGATTATTTTGCATGTCCTCATAACCAGGAGAACAGACTAATGCCATGTTTCCATTTTCCTAGTGCTCTTTTATCAACTTTTGCAGGTAATTTTTTCCATGTTCCCTGAACATCAGTCTTTTTTTTTCCTAGTTAAAAGACCAATTTTAAACCCCAAGACATTAAAGCACTGTAAGGAAAAGAAAATGGTATGAAAATGTCTTCTAAAATCCTTTTAAATTTCAATTCCAAGCTTAGATGTAGCTTTTCCATATTTCATCAAAAGCACTCAGGTGTCTGCTCTCAAAGAATTTAGCGGAGAATCGCATTCCTACTATCAGCAAGTTGCAGTCCTTCCAAGTGCTTTGTGCAGTGACCTTAACAACTCAGAGTGCTGAGGAATTGAGGATTCTGATTGAAGCAGGCTCTAACTTCATGAAGCATGCTCTGAATTCTCAAAGTATTTAAAACCAGCACTTACTAACTGCAAGGTAGTGAGCACCATTACACTCCACTATTTCTGAATTTAGTTTCTCCTTTCCTTTTTTCAAATAGAATGGAATATAATCAGTTGGAAGGATATTATCAAAGGAGGCATCACAGAATAACATTTTTTAAATAAACAGAATTAACTTGTCATAACTTGGTGTTAATAAAAGAATCAGACTATTACAGTGTAGAAAATGCAGAGAAAATGTGAAGTAGATATGGAGAGGAAATATGTTGGAAGTCTACTTTGAATATAAAGGGAAATAGTATTAAGAAGATCATGTTCAGGAAAGAATATTTATTGAGTCATGCAGCTTTTTATTTTGTATGGCTGTTTTATTACAAAGTGCAAAATGCAAGCCTTGGCAGAAAAATAACCCCCAATTAAAATATTTGTAGTTGTAATTGCATTTCTCTGAAAGTATCCCTGCATATTGTAAGGACCTCGTTTGGGTGCCAAAAATAGGCATCTAGTGCCATTTGAAAGAGCTTATTATTTTTAAGATATCCACATGGATATAGCAGATTTGACACAGGCCTTCCTGGGACAACAGTTGGAGGCCAGATAAAATAGCATTTTGGGAGCTTAAGACCATGCATATTAAATGTCACTATTTATCTATATTTGGTCACTTGATTCAAAGCTTAAGCTACACATCAAATAACTGACAATAATTACCAACTGAAGTTTCTCAATCAGGCAATAAGGAAGCAATTCTATGTACATAAATGAATAACAAGCCATTATAAAGAAGGTTATAATTAAAGATGATACTGCATCAAGTTTGAAAGTCTAATTAGGAGTCTAAAATTATTTCCTGATAAATGTGTGAGTTTCATTCCATCCCCAAATAGTTGAAAATTTTCAGCTAAACCACCTCTGTTGATTTTTACACCTATAATTGAAGACTTTCATCAGCAAATTTCCAGCTTTAAGCAGTAAGCAACAGCACCTCTTCACTCTTGCATTCAAGGTAATCCTCCATAAGAGTGAGGATGGTTCTTCACCCAGAGGGTGGCTGGGCACTGGAACACGGTCCGAGGGAAGTGGTCACAGAACCAAGCCTGAAAGAACTCAGGAAGTGTTTGGACAATGCTCTCGGGCCCATGGTGTGACTCTTGGGGATGGTGCTGTGCAGGGCTATGATTTGGACTTCAATGATCCTCATGGGTCCCTTCCAACTCAGAATATTCTGTGATTCTGTAAAGCTAAAAACAATCCAATTCAAATTAAAGCGTAATTTAATGAACATTTATGTTACATTAATTATTTTAAGGCAAGCTTTTGTCCCCAGGCAATTAGCAATTCTGCCTCCCATTCATGTAGCCTTATACACTTACTATTCCATTTACATTCTGCAGGCACTGGAAAGGATGCATAGGACATGAGGTTACCTGGTGTGCACTTCACCGTAACAAAACATTTATGTATAGTTTTGGAACTATTTGTCATAGTAATCCTGGTTACCATCAGCAGAGAGAAACATTCTAGGACGTGGCACATCTAATCTATCACAGATGTAAGATTAGATGTGCCACGTAGACTTTTCTTCAGTAGACTGTAAGGGGAATGTAGACAACTATCTCTAATGAAGAAAACTAAGTAACAGATTATAGAATCATAGAATGCTTTCTGTTGGAAGGGAGCTTAAAGATCATCTAGTACCAACACACCTACCATGGGTAGGGATGCCTTCCACAAGACCAGGTGGCCCAGGACCCCATTCAACCTGGCCTTCAACACTTCCAGGATTGGAGCATCCACAACTTCTTCAGGAAACCTGTTCCAGAGCCTCACCACCCTCACAGGGAAGAATACCATTACACCATTTACTCAAACAAATCTTACCTCCGCTACCAAAGAGTTGTTTTAAACTATTACAGTGAAAATTTTGCTGTTGACACATTCCTGGTTGCAGCTCTAAAGAAGACAAATGTTGATTTACAAGGATGAATGAAACAAATGGCAACACCTCTGAGGCAACTCCTGCTTTCCCTTTGGCTAAAGTTTTTTCTTATTTTCTACTGTATTTTAAGGACCCTAGCTGTATCTATACGGCACACTGAATTAAAACCCTTTAGAGTTACTACATTCTACCAGGTAGCTAATATGTCTTTAAAAAATACTCTAAATGTGTTTACAGGCTGCAGACTAACAATCTGTCAAGTAATTCATGTTTCTAAAGTCTCTAATATGGTACATACATTTGGTAGGATTTCTTTTTCCCCAAGGAAAAAAGCAGTGGCAGTCCTGATTACATCACGCTAGAAAAATTGTCTCTCCAGCTTCTTGGCATTAAACAAATGAAACTACTGTACATTATGTAAACACTTGTAAAAATGTCACTGGAAATTAAACAAGTTTTATCAACATCTTGAGGAAGATTTCTGCAGGTATTTCTCAATATAAAGTATTAGGGCTGCCTAGAGAACCACCACTCTCACAACTTGCAAAGTCTGATTTCTTTCTGCACTGAAATGAGCTGAATAAAATGAAATAGTGTAGAAAAAAATCACTTAGGGGGTAGGTACCTGCTCAGTTCTCTCCCTACATAATTCTTACGCTCCCTACAAGAGCCAAACACAGTACATCAAAAATCTTCCTATGTCAGAATGTGGAGGCCGGTGGGCCTGCTGGACAAGGAATGAAAGGAGGCCTACGGTGGGATAAGTCCTAGGTTCCTTTCAGCTTCCCACAGACGCTCTGTTGACTGAAAAGCTTCCCCCAGAATGCTCTGTTCTGTTATGTTAATGTACCCCAGCTCTGCCTCCCTGGTTGGCTCTGTTGGCCACTACAGCCCTTGTTACCTGATACACCCTCAGAGTTTCTCCCGTTGTGCTGCTCGGATTTGTCTGGGACCTGGCTTGAGTACGGACACATTAAAGTCTCTCCTGTAGAACCCCACGCGAAGGCCTCTCCTGCTCATTCCTCGTTGCACTGTCTCACCAGCTCTCCGGTGTGTGTGTACATGTGTGTGCAGTGTGCTGGCTGCACCGAGAGGCTTCCTTAGAGGCGCTTTTGGGAAGGTCGTGGTGTTTCACCATCCAGGACCACCGCGACATGACACAAAATGAAAGGCTTTGACATAAGGCAGAACATGATTGGGAGCAAAAAGATAATGGTACAGAACTTAGAAGGAAAAATACAGTTGCTACTCCCTGGATGGAACACTGTTGGGATATCCAACCGCCCCTACATGATACAATCTAAAGCACCTAAATGGAGGGTGGAGGGGAGTGGAGACCATGACTAGGCTCTGTCAAAACTGTTGCAGAAGACTGAACTTGGTGGTACTTTCCAGCAAATAAGCCACACAGTGGCTGAAAACCATGGGAGATAAAAGAAGATGTCCTTCTGTTGAACCAGCAATGATGACAAAATCACTCTCCTTGGACTGATGCATGTCCCCAAGCCCAAGGTTATCTTAGGTACTACACTGAGATATCTGCCCCCAGGGTACGAGCACCCCTCACTGAATAAGCTGTAGGAGTAAAGCTGCTCAAGCTCCACCTAAAACATTAGGAAATGGTACCAAAAGTTACTTAAGAATAGGGAGAAGTTGGCAGAAGACTCCATCATAGCTTCTGGGAACAGCTGAAGCCCTCTCCCCAAAGGAGCACCTATTTGTTAAGAACCATGTTCTCTGCGTGCTGGATGATTACCTCAAACTAGTAGGTAATTGGGGAATAGAGCTTTTCATTGGGGAACTGAGCTTGTCTGTATAGTGCTTTGAATTAGTATACTGCTTTGAATATATTTTTGCAGTCAGATACTATCACTGGAAATCCTCAAACCTCCTCCTGTCACAATTTTATTCATGAAGAGTGTGATTCCATAAACTGTTAATGTGAGTCCTTCAAAGGGGCTAGCAGTCCCTGGAAGTGGGTAAAGGTGTGAGACTCAGGAGGGGCTTTCTCTTTTTGGCATGTGACCCTGAATAAGCCAGTGAAACCCCCCTCTGATCCAGCAGGACTGCTTAGTGAATGGTCCCACAAAGTGCCCCAAAGGGACACCAACAGACAGGCACAAGGGTCTCAGCTTTCCTGGGGCACTGACAGACAAATCAAGCACTAAGGGTTTGAGTCAGTCTCCCCTTTTCTCTGACAACATACCAGCAATCTGCACCAAGGAATATCTGAGCAAGCCCAATACACTGTATCTCGAAAACAGAGCATTCAACACAGGCCCAGAAGTCAGAAATTCTCATATCTTTGGTCAATAACCTCGCATTTAGGATATGCATCCATGTTCTTCTCTCAAGCAGGAAATTTATTCACAACATCCTCACCATCCTCATGATTCACTCACAGCTGCTGCTACTTTAGTAGGACATCAGCCAAAACTAAAAATTTTTAATTTCTTTCACAGTTTTAGGTATCAGGGAGGGGAAGGAAGGATAATTTGTGGTGGTATTTTTACAGACCTAGGTCATTACAATGAACCATTGTGCTGTGCAGGCACTAGCAGAGGGTAGAAAATATTTGTTCCAGCTTTGCAAGAAAATAAAATATTATGTGGAACATAATTGCCCTACTACAACCGTGGTTTGGACCATATAACTTAGTCCTTGTACCTATGTTTTCTACAAGTGACATAGAGTAAATAATCCAGTATTAAAAGAATAGCTACAAAGAAGTCAGAGACTTCCTTTTTTACAAGGGACCACGTGGAAAAGATAAGGGGTAATGGGTACAAATTAATCCAAGGGAGATTCCATTTGAACACAAGAAAATTTCCCACAATGAGAAAACTCACCCTTTGGAATACTCTTCCCAGGAAGGGGGTGGATTCCCCAACACAGGACACTCTCAAAATTCAGCTGGACAGGGTTAGCTGGGCTAAGATAGCTGGACAGGGATAGCTGGGCTATCTTGTGTAGACTGTGCTTTTACCATGAAAAGCTGGACCAGAAGGCCCTGGACGACCCTTCTAACCTAGTATTCTATGATTCTATGATTTTCAGCTAATGATGGATCTGGGTGTTAACGATCCCTAAATAATCAAGAAACCCTTCTAAACACATATTTTTAAAATATTTTTAAAGTAGCTTTAGCTGTTCTTAGTATAATTGTTTTTGAAATTGGAGTTGTTATCTCTTTGGAATTTTGCAATTTCACCCTCAAACCAAGCATCTAGACATTCACAGCACTCCGAAGACCTATGAATTCTCTCCATAAAAACTGCCACTGCTGTCCAGGCTAATTTAAATTATGCCTTTTTCCTCTTAGGAGATTTTCTGAAATTAGAATCTTGTCAGTTGATTGGCAATTGGCATTAAGCCAGGATATAATTCTCTGGTATGCACCATTAAACCTCACAGTGAGGATTAATTAGTACTGCAAAAGCACTTTGGAAATGAAATGTGCTGTGTACTAAATAATTATTATTTTTATTATTATAACATTGTAAGAAAATTAGCAAGTGACTAAGAGACAGTTTACAAGACCTCCCACTGAAAAATACATTAAGTGGCCTATTTCTGAGAGATCATCCAAATAAAATTATCCGCCTCTATACACATCTAAATCTGTTTCTGTGAGGTGTCATAATGGATCAGCACTCGTAATATAGCTGGGTTTGGATATAGGATCAGTGAAGAAAAATAAATTTGCCAAGTAATTCACAAGACATTGTTAGTATAGTTTTTTTGCCTATTATCTGCTGTAACCATATATGTGCATATGTGGGCAAACATAATTTGTGGATTTCCATGGAAAATAAGCTGCAGAACTCAGTTTGATTAGTCACTTGTCTTTAATAACTAAATCAGGAGTTTATTCCCAAAATATTCCTTGCAACATCTAGCAAAACAGTGCTCAGATCTCACAGGTTTCATACAAAAACTAGGTTTTTCTTCATACTAACAAAAAACAAATTTCCCATGCTTCAGATGATACCTCTCTCCTCAAAGGCTAAACAACTTGCTTAGGTTTTCATGAATAATATGGACTAATTTATAGCCATCTTTATTATCCAAAATAGTACTTACCGTGTCCTTAGATGCATATACAAAGCCTGTTAACAGCCTCACAAGCCTTAAAATACATTTTAAAAAATTTTAAAAAAAGGAATCTTCCTGTTTTCCATCAAACTAAACTTAGGTTTGAGTAGGCTAATCATATTTTGTTAAAGTGTCATAGAGGCCATCCACTGGCCACCCGACACCCCTTCTGGGACAGGGATCATTTTTCTTTCCAGATAAAAAAATAAGCACATAAAAAAACATAGTTGAGCACCTTAGTAGATGAGCTGACCTGCTCATTCCCAGTAAGGTGAAGATACAAATGCAATAATTTGTAAATTGGAGGTAATCATTTGTAAATTATTGGCCTCTCTGGAAAAGCAGACTGTGTGATTTCATAATTCATGCTCAGCTATAGCTTGGAAGACTTGTTTCATAATTATGGAAGCTAGGAACCAACTTTTCCAAGAGTGAAAACTCAGGCTTTGGGTAAGAATCATCAGCATACTTTTGCCTACACTCCTTCTGCTAATCCTTTCCTTGTTTCCTTGCTCAGCAAAAGGAAAGGTAGGAGATAATGCGTTTGCAAACTCTAGTGTAATAAATGGCAGCGAGACGTGAATAAATTCACACTGTGGGACGCAGTAGAATCCGGAACATAATCTGCATGAAAAATGCAGTTTTGAGGCTCTGATTCAGGCAGATATTGTCCCATATATTTTTCTTCATATTCTTCAAACTGTGTGGCTACACAAAAAATATGCAGAATGGCCCAATCTGTCTTTCTGTTGCATAATCTAAGCCTTAGCTCCAGCAAGAACTGGTATTTTCTCATTAAACAAATATGCATAAAGATAAGTTCTGCTTAGACTTTTTGTTTGGCTTCTGCTTTCTAACAGACAGGATGCTTTCTAAGGTATGTATTGTAAATTAATGGGAGAAGTAGTCCAGTTATTTTTAGACACCATTAGTCAGTTCCCTGGTTAAACAGGGATAGTTGCAACAAAGAAGTCTGTGATGGAAGCTGGATAGGACGCACGTTCAGCACACTCTGTGGAGGAAAATATGAGTGGCTATCAATCAAACGCCACACAAAATGCAGCTCTGGATCTATGACAGTATGTGAAATTTGTTAGAGGTAATGTATAGTCACAGAGCATGGAAAAGATCAAATGGAATGCCATTCATACATTATTTATATTAGCTTTGAGGACTAGCAGGCAGACTGCTGCTCTTCAGAGACTCATGCTGTTCATCCAGGTTAAGTCTTGGTGAAAAAATGCACACGACCTCTGGCTCATACCTTTCCTGCCCCTAAAAGCTTTTTGAGAAATGAAAAGATTACTCATCACTGACTTTATTTTGATCTCAAGAGACAGAGGTTTATACACACTTGATATAACCACAAGAGAATTTCTAGAATAATCTGGAACAGAATAAACCTTTGGTTGGTCATTAATATGTTCATTTCCTCCATACTGTCAGTGATAATTAAACTAACCATTCCAAAAAGAAGATTCCCAACCATACCCATCTCCCCCATCCTCATTAAATTGCTTGTTAGATTTAATTTCTATCAATGTCTTACGTAATATTTATCCTACATATTTCCTCTGTAGTTTTAAAGCAATTCTTCTTCATCCTTCATTTGCTAATGGGAAAAAATGATCCTCGTCCTCTTCTGAGCATTTCTTTATGAATTTGTGACAGTTTGTTTCTTCCCTGGTTATTTATTTAATTTGAGGTTCAAAGTGCATAACTAGTGGAATATCCTGGCATGGAATACTAAAGAAAACACTGTGAAAATCCTGACTAAAATCTCAGCGTTCCAAGGCACCAAATGACTTCCACAATGGGAAAAAGTCTCAGGACTTTTACCAGAGTCTAAAAAGACTTGGAAATTTCCTGCATCAAAAATATTTTTTGTTGTATTTGGATATTTTTCATACATCAATCCTGTGTCAGGGATATTTTTCTCAGGTTAGTCCCAAATATATGTCTAGAAAATTTGGGAGCATTTTACGAAATCAGAGTAATGGATTCAGATAGATGAAAGACATCTGTAGCAAATGATATCAGTAATAACGAAATAAGAATAAAACTCCCTTGACTTTCATTAAGCTACATAATTCTTTTGTTTATGGAGTTTTTAAAGCAAAATATTTCGACAGAAAAAAAGTTGGGATAATATCAATCCTTAAAAAATAATTGTCATTGCAACTTCTGTATCATTTTCATTCTTAAACAATCTGAATTTTAGGAAATCAACGAACATTATTTTAAAAGTAAGAAAAATTCTATTTGTTAATTCTAAAAGACTAATTCAAAATGAATACTGTATCAATTTTTAAGAACAGTTTTGAAGAAGTTTGATCATTATATGCAAAACCTCTTAGAATGTATCAAAAAACCCTGCATTTTTCTCTGTGGCACTCTTTTTAAAAACCAGGGATTGTCAGCTAGACACAGTTCCTATTGCCATATTCAGATCAAGATATCATCTCTGAAATAAGGTGCTCCAAAAAAGGGTAGTAATTTTTTAAAACAGCAAAAGGGCCACAATACATATTACCCATATGTCATATAAACAACTTCACAAATGAGTTCCCAAGCTGTTTAAAAACAGCCTAACTTGTGAGATTATTTGTATTTTAGTTCATTTTCTAGACCACTGAATAATTCTTAGGCCACTGAATCATTCTATATCAAAATTTTAAATGGTTGCTGAACAGTTGGAGTATTGCCCTATCTTCTTGTGCATATGGTCTGACTGTGGCAATTCATAACTGCTTATTAACATTAGCAATTCCATCTTTCAGTACTGGTGTAAGTAAGTCCAGCCTACACTGTTGCACAGTCCATGAGGGGACTGTATCAGCCATGTGCATTGATTAACAGCAGAGATGAAGTCAGCACACTGACATGACTACAAGCAATGACCATTCTCACAGGTTACAAACACACTACTTCTTGAAATCCATTTCACAAAGCAGAAAGTTATGCAATTATTTGGGTTATAAGGAAGTTCAGAAGGCCCTCTGGTCCAACCCCCCCTCAAAGAAATAATTCGACTCCTGTCTCTCAAAAAGGCATGGAAGAAGATGGCAAAGCTTTATAAAATGAATCAGCCCATTATATTTTATCCCAGCTACTGAAGAGTAGGGAAGGAACCTAAAAAATTCTGTAACTCCACGTCTTGAGAGTGTATTGGCAGAATGGGAGTGATGGCTACCCAAAGGAACACACTCCCTTCAATGGGACTTTCTGCACCTTGAAATTCATCCAGAAGAATTGGCCCTTCAGCTGGCAAAGTAGGCAGGCTGAAAGATAGGTTTCTACAAACTAACCTCAAAATATTATGTTCTTAATGCTGACAATTTAACAGGAATTAACATACAGATTTCCCCAAAAGTCATAAGACAATTATTATTAATTTAAAATATCCTCTGGAAAAATGCATACTTCCTTCACAATTTCACAAATGTTTTCTCACTTTCCAGACATTTCAGGTTCACCAGGATTTAATGTATCTTTCTGTTAGTGAACAACACTCAGTCAGTACTTCTACAGCAGTCTACAAGATTATCCCTATGCCATGACAGTAACCCTATGAGAGTGATTGTCATTGCTTCAACTGCAGACCCTCCCAGACTATGAGTGCAGAATCATATTTACTCTCTCCTCTATAGCTCCAGCCAAGCTTCCCTGTGTAAACCTGTTTCAACTGCAGTCAACAGTGAAAATTTTCTAATGATTTATGTAGTTAAATTATTGGAGGGAAAACAAAATCTTCCATAGCATTTTCACGTTCACTCTCCTGCCTTAATTTTCCTTTCTGGGTAAAACAGGCAGTAAGTCTACAGAAGCTGAAAGGATGAAATAACACAGTGGTAAACCAGTGCAAATAAACTACTGATTTGAATTGTTATATACGTAAGGAATCAAATAGACCATCATGCACACCAAGCTTCCCTTACACATTTAGCTTTTGTTATTAGATATCGTATTCCAAATGCATCCTAGATGCTGACTGAAAACCTCGGTTTGATCTTTACTGGGGGGAAATCAAGACATCTGGATTGATTTACATCAGGTAAATAAACGGTTTTCCTTTTTAAGTAATCTGGGATGTATTGCAGTGGTACTGTGGTATGTATGCTTTAGTGCTGAGTTACTTCCATGAATAACTACCAAAGTAATTTCATGAGATACAAATTATTACTAACCCCACGCTACAGTAATTCATGAATTCCAAAGCTTTTTAATTTAATATGCATATTTTATGTATTTGAGGATGAAAAGCACACTTTTTAGACTGACTCTGTTTTGATTTACACCCTTAGCACCATGACTGAGAAATGTTATTTCACACACAGAGGGAGGGAGATTATCACTGTATAACATAAATATTGTATATATTGATGTGCAGAAAATAGATTGTTTCTCTTCACATATTATCAATGTCTCTCTGCACAACTCTGGAGATTTGAGATAAAAAAGGAAAACTACTAATTGAAAAAATGTAAGAAGACATGGTTATGGGAGTTTGAGATATGATGTTTAGACAAAACGACTGTAAATAAGCACAAGGGGTACCTAATTACCTTCATAATATGACCGTATGCTACTGCTAAAAATGCCTAAAAATAAAGCATTCAAATCAGACCGTGATTGTATATGATAGTGATGTTGTGAAAAATGCTCCATTTACACCAGATAAATTCATCAGTGGTCATTCAGATCACCGCAAAATGATTTGGCTATAATTACGGTTTGTGAAAAAATAGAGCTTTTCTGCCATGAGAAAAATTGTACTCCAGGCCAGTATTTAATAAGCCTTCTTTTAAGTATTTAGAAGCAATTTTTAAAAAATCGAAAGGATTTGCAGGGTTTTATTTAAATGAACACAAAAATCAACAGTTTTACAATTAATATCACCCAAGTTCTTTGAACCAAAGATCTGAAAAAGATTCAGTTTTATCAAGACGGGATGCAAATTGACATTTAAGTGTTAGTTTAAAGTAAAAATTTTGTAACATTTTTACTTTGCGCTTCCTTCTCTCTAAGTTAACATTTTCTAATGCAGGCTTCCTATAAATTTCTATGCTAGTAAGAACTAAATCTAGTTTGGGGATCTTTCCTGATAGACAGGAACTAGAATACTGCTTCACACCGAGCAGAGGCCAGGGAACAAACCGAGGATGCCAGCCTATGGTGGGTGGCAGATTTAACTTCAGTTAGAAGTCAAAACTTACCCTTTCACTTACTATCCAGCTGTACACCTAAATAAAACAGATTGCGAACAAAAGGTTGTAACTGCCAGTTCAGAGCACACATGTAAGGATGGCATCTGGGGACTGCAGTGCTGGGAGGCACCCATTGCTTAGTCCTCAACCACAGCAGTAGCAACAGCAGCTTCTATTAAAAAGTGGGGGAAAGCTCCTGTTAACTGTCAAGAGTGGGCAGCATCAACAGGAATCGTCCAAGTACAGACTAGAATCACCTGCAGAGAGAATACATTCTCTTCTTCCTCCTTATTAGAGAATTTATTCCATTGTGCCTCCAGCCAGCTGCACTGGTCAGATAGCAAGGAGCAGAAACAGAAAATCTCCTTCTTCGTGGTCCATTTGCTAGCAGGAAAAAAGTGTGTTTTCTTTTCGCTGTTGTCAGAGAGACAACCTCAGCAGGCTCCAGCAAGCTCTTGATTGATCAGTCGGAAATGACCAACCTCGCACCTTGAACTGACAGCAGTTCTCACCTGAAAGACACACGTGTAAGTGACCACTTTCACCATTATTATGCCTTACAAGGAGATAGAGAGCCTAAGGGCAAGATTCTCCTAAGTAGCTGTAACTTTGGCATTCTCAGTGTCAGATGGACATTGTGTTAGCTCATGTGTAGCTACACAAGCCACTTGATAAGTATTAATGTGGGAATTTGAATGTCACAATAGAAAGGGAGCAGAAACCAGAGCTGAAGCTAGATCTTTTCACTGAAAGAGTCCATACAGCATAGAATCACTAAATAATATTAATTCTTTTGTTAACTCTTTATTCACACATATTTCTTCTCTTTTTGCTAGTTTTACTTTGCTTAGGTCTATAGAATTAGGATTTGCTAAAGGAAAATATACTGGCTTTAAAAATATTTGTATGTGAATACCAGAGATAAAACACAGAAAACTAAGTCTTAGCATGCATTTGTATATGCACAGGGACACTGTGGCCACCTCTGGTCAGTGAAGAAGAGAAAAAGAGAGACATGATCTTTGTTCATTAGCATGCATTTAGAGTGGAGGCACTAACAGAAACACTTTCCTAGTTAAAACTTCAGTAGAAGAAACGTGTGCTTATGGGGCGTGAAGTCTTTGCCAGCCCAAAGGTCTGAATCACAGATATCAGGATCTCTTACTTGATGTCTTCAAAGACTTTTAGTTTGATTAATAATTTAGAGCACACCTAGAGGTCTCTGGCAGTCATGAGCCACCAGAAATGTAAGTATAAAACTGCTCCTTTTTGAGTTAAACAGATAAGAATTAGAGTTGCAAAGCTGCACAAACAAATTATATTTACACTTGAAAATTAAGCACATCTGGGATTATGCCTGGGACAATCATGGTCTGACCCAGCTGAATTTACAGATTCTAAAGCCAGATAATTCCTTGGTCACGAATTACCATTGCTGAGTAGTTACAATTTGAATTTCTCCTTCAATGCAAACTTCCCAATGGGAACAGTTCTGCATCTGTGCCAATTCCCACACTACACGCAGGAACAGGTCCTGGCTGGCATGGTCTGAAACCATGGTCAGGGACTCCTCTACCAGCTGATCAAACTCAACTGCTCAAGTACATTCCCTTACACTGTTGAAGCTGGTACAGATATAGCCAGAGGGGGACACATGTATCACTTGATCAGTGGTTGCAAGGATTCCATTTTCCACTGGGCCAGGCAGAAATATTTCTTTTCTTCAGCCTTCTGCACTGGTAGTATTGACTTATTCCCTGCCCACTTCTGGAATGTGCAAGGCAGATCACTGGGACACCGCAGATCTCATGTACAAGAAATTGCCCTGCAGTATTTTAAAAGTCCTCTGTTTTTTATATCCTGCCTTTCTACACCCGTTTTCCTCTCCACCTCCTCTCCACGGACAATGAACCAGCAAGAAGAGGCAGAAGCTGAGACACTCTGCCAGAACAACAACATCTTCAACAGGAGCTGCTCAAGAGTGAACTGCTGGCTGAGCTAGAGATGAGAAAACGAGTACAGGCTGAGCAAGGTAATCCAGGAACTCGAGAGACATATCTTACACATGGGCTGAGCTCCCACTCTTCCAGTTCTTCCTCGGCACCCAAGAAGAATTCTTCATGATGCTGACATATTTCTCTCTCTTTAGTCATCAGAGGTAGCAATGATTTTTTTTTCCCACTATGCAGGGCTGTGTTTTCGTAACAGTTTTTGCCATGATTTATTACTTCAGTGAGATCAATAAAAGTATCTTTCCTAACAGAATGACATATGCATGCATTTCTTGTAAAGGGAATTAATGACTTTGTTTATGGCTACTGTTTTTAAGCTCTCTAGTCACAAATATACTACTTTTATAATATCCTCCCCTCTGTTTACCCATAGATTATAATAGCTTTAGTCATCACATCCAGTCATCAGAGAGAAAAAGAAGAAAAGGAGCATTGCCTGTCAAGTTTTGACAAAATAAAATTATTGATTGCAAAAGTGCTTCCAATAATTTCATTCTTTATCTCAATAATGGCAAATGTGTCATGTCAATGTTCTACACCCTGCTAAAATAACAATGGATGATACAACCCATAAAATGGAAAAAGAAACATTAGGAGTTAGATAATATTAATTCAGACATAAGCACACGTAAGAATTCTGGTATTCTGCAGTTTCACAAAACATTAGCCTTCTGGAAAAAGGACTGTGCCTTTGCTTTGTTTTTCACACAGCATAATGGCACACTGACACTGAAGGAGGCTTCCAGGCAGTCCCAAAATGTAAATAAAATCACAATTAAAATTATGATGGCAATGTCTTTTGCTTTTTGAGTATACAGCTGAAATGAGATCTATTCTTTACCTAACAAAGGATAACAACAGTTTGTTTGATATAACATTTTTTATGATCAGTGCCCAGGATCCTGGTGTTTCTGGTGGTAGAAATAAAGTCTTAATTGTTTAAATAATATCAAATACACAAATGCAGCATAAGCATATATCACAAGAGGAAGGAGGTTAGGATGGCCCCTTGAATTAGTAAACAAATTAAGGCATATACAAGGTAGTTAGTGCCCAAGTATTCTTCAGAGACTTAGGGTTCAACTGAAAGCTTCGTGACTCTGCTGTCACAAAGCTGTGGTGACTACTTTTATTGAAACCACCAAGGCTTGTTCAGCAGAGTTCAAAAGCCCTGGTTCAATTAATGCTCCTGCCAGACTACTGCAGTGCATAGCAAGCCCAGGATTAGATAGAAGCCCCTATATCTTGGTATTAAATACCCTAAAGAGGAGAAAAGCACAAACCACAGAATCCTAGAATAGCTTGGGTTGGAAGGAGCCTTTAAAGGCCATCTAGTCCAAGGTGCCTGGAATGGGCAGGGACATCTTCAACCAAATCTGTTGGCTTAGAGCCCTGTCCAACCTCATCTGGAATGTTTCCAGGGATGGGGCATCTTCCACCTCTCTGCGCTACCTGTGCCAGTGTCTCAGCACCCTCATGTAAAAAACCCCTTCCTCACATCTAATCAAAATCAACTATCCGTTAATTTAAAGTATTACCCCTTGTCCTGTCACAACAGACCCTGCAAAAACTTCTGTCCCCAGTTTTCTTATAAGTCTCCATTAGGTACTGGAAGGGTGCTATAAAGTCTCCCCAGAGCCTCCTCTTGTCCAGGCAGAATAATTACAACTCTCAGCTTTTCCGCATTCAAGGGGTGTTCCAGCCCTGTGATCACCTTCATGGGACTGCAAAAAGAGGACAATCACTATGAATGTCAACAAGAACCTACAAAGGCTCACTGCAGGTTGAAGGTCTACCCACAAGCAATTAGCACAGTGAGGCTGTACTGCTTCACGCCATAGAATTGTATGAGAGAAAAACATTTCCTGCAAGCACTAAACCTCCCAAGCCCTGCTCTACAATGAGCTCTGTCTCATAATCAACTGGCTTTTCAGTAGAAGTACACAAAATCCGAGGCATTAACTTATTATACAGCAAAGAATCTATGTAAAGGACAAAATTTAATGGACGCATGAATGTGCTGACACATAATAGAAGAGTAAAGTCCAACTGAAGCTTTCCCAGTATAGGATTTGCAATATTTCTCTCTGATGTCAAATAAATCTAAGATCCTGCTGCATTCTTTCAGTCAGTATTAGAGTCTCATAGGTTTTCTCTCTGACCATCAAAATTTGTAGGAATTTATTGTCTCTGAACCATACCATCCCATTTGCTTGAAATTAGCCTCTGAGTAAGGAAGCAGAGGCAAAGAGACAGATGTGGAGACAGTACAATCCCACACACTTTGGTTCCATAGAAAATGAGGCTCACAAGCATAATTGTTGTGAAATGGGCTTGGGGTTTTTGGTGTAGATAATTGCATTTTCCTGGTGTATATATTTCCATCATTATTGTTTAATGTAAATCACTATCTATCTACCCAGCATGATTTATTGACAGGATGTTTAAAAGGGAAGAGTAAAAGCCTGAGCCACTATGCAATGGATAAAATTTATTTCAAATAATTTTAAGTATATTGATTTTGCTCTTGAAATTGAAAAACATAATTTAGGAAGGCATGTCTATTAATTTGAATTTAGAAATAAGAAATATGTCTCATGATTCTCTGCCCCTACAAACTAAATTATAACCATTAATTTCTGAGATGTATTGTTTTATATGACAAATTTTTCCACCAGCCATCTATTTAGGAAATCTTAAGAAGGCCTCCTAACAAAGGGTAACCTACAGATTTAATAGGACAATAAGCTTTACAGGGCAAGAACATTAAAAAATTACAAGGCAGTTATAATCTGACATTACTTTTCTGTAACATAGTTCACCACATAGCATCTGTCTTGGCAGCCTGGTTAACAATCTCCATTCATTTCACCACACAAAATAAAACTAAACATGTGAAGAGCAGTCTAATAAAAAAAGCTTATGCTTCTTTTAAACTGGAAGAGCTCTCAGTTTTCAGAACTGATTGATTTCCCAAAAGTCCCCATAATTAAAAGGAAAGCAAACAGTCATGTAGATTACCTAAAAGGTCATTACTTTTGAGGGTAGATTAACATAAATTGTAAATATCAACAATATTAATATAAAGGATAAAGAGTTCTCTTTTCCTCAAATCATAAACATATTTCAAAAGCAAATGGGGTGAAACCTAAACTTGGACATAGAACTACTCATAGTAATAATGGTTCCCAAAATGTTCAATGAAGATGTATCTACATCTAGCCAAAGTAGAAAGCAATACAGTCAAGCACAGAAAATTCTCTTCTGCATTCTTGCTAAGAGGATGATGTAAAAGTGCTTTAAGCAAAGGGGTTCTTTTGTTTGTGCAAAGTAATAAGGAATGGTAGACCAGGTATTAAATTCATTTAGTCAAACATTCTTATACTCAGCAGTGCTTTCTTATTACTGCCTTTTCCATGACAGAAAGCTGTATATTTTTGATATTTCAGCACTGACTTTCTCTATCAAATTTCAGTGCCAATGTCTCATGTTCTTTGAAAGATACTTAGGATTGATGACCCTACAAGTCTGAATTTACCCTTATAGATATGAGTGAGGCAGAAGAATTGATAGTACTGTATACATTCAGTGGAGTGCAGGTCAGGCAAAAAGTCTTTTCTCAGAGGTTCAACTAAAAATTGGCAGTAAATTGGTTACTCTAGTACTTTATGATTTTCCAGAATAACAAAAAAATTGTTCAAGACTCTGTCAGGTTTGGTGGTTGTTGTGGTTTTGTCTTTTTTTCTTCAGCAGCATTTTGGTCAGCCCTAATCTATACTGTTTGTTTTGCCTATGACTGAGCAAGACATCTTGTTATAAGTGTGCAGTGATATATCTGTCCCTAATCTCAAACTGACAGGGTTATCAGTCACAAAGTACCCCATATTCGAAATAAGTTAAAACAAAATACACATCACTGACCAAGACTTCTTGTATGATACACTTTACTGGTTTTAACATTCTTGAGATTATTTGGCCATTTATTGAGTTCAGTGTAATAAATGAGAATACCTCTGGTTTCCCTACTTTTTCTGTATACCAGTAGCTTCTCTTTAACTAGGCAATTGGTGACTTACATGCTTATTGTCTCCCTTCACTCATTTATTCTTATTAGAATGTGACCTTCTTGACAGCTCTGAGGAATACATCCATTTATCATTTGTAATGTGAGAAACATACCAACTTTCTATCCCTACCTTTTGTTAATAGGTCTCCAAGTTCATATGAAATTGCTGTCCAGTATGTTTTGTGTCATTAACAAGCTGTTAAATAAGAAACTTTCTCATCCAGTTTTGTGAGAATAAAGAAGAAAATTACCTCTAATCTCTTCTGTCAAGTTTCTGCTTCAAAATATCTCCAGCCCCTAAGGACAAATAGTTTCCTATTAATGCTTTCAATCAACTGGACACATCTCTTTCATTCCTAGGCTCTACAATGCACTGGACTTTCAAAATGAAACTTCTGGTTCAGTTTTAACCCATTCTTACCTTAAATAATAACCACATGCCAGCATTTCAAATACAATTAATATAATGGGGACAGATGAGGCTACATTAAAAATCATTGTCTTAATTACAGTCCAAAGATTCAGATTAAAAACTTCAAACATTGAGAAAGCATAGCAGTAAGGACCCTCAGAAGCACTCCTATTCCTCAAATACAAAACCAGGATTTCTGCTAAACAAATTTAAAGAAAGACCTCATAGTTGCAGCACTGAAATATAGAAGACAGGTAGTTCTGTGAATGAAGAATGCCCACTACAGTCGAGGTCACTATCTTTCTCTACTTGATTACATGCTCGAGGAATAATTTCTTCTGATACTGAATGCAAAATAAAATGCAAAGGAATTACCTACTGATTTGGTCTATGAATTACGTTGTGATGATAGGGCTGAGATTTCTGGTCTTAAACTAAACTTATCCTAAAAGAAGAATCCAGAGAAAGCAATGAGTTTGACACCTATTCACTTTAAAGTTAATGCTGAAGTTACACTTAGACACATTGTTGATAAAAATACAAATTTGTGAAGTCTAATGAGACAAAATCTAAAATGCCCTATAATTAACACAATTAACAAGATTCAGGACATCACACAGACAAGTCAGTCTAATTCTATTCTTAGAAATAGTCTTCTTTCATCTTCCTGCCAGCTGATCAGTCATAGCAACAAGGGACAGACCAGAGTAATGTGTTCAGAATTAAATCATTTCTGAAACATTCAAACCTATCAGAAAAATCAGTTTACAGTTCTATGGCATTTTATCTCAGCAGTCCTAAGTATTTCTTTCTGGAGAAGTAACTCAAGCAGTGCATATATTCTCAACAAGGCATCTATATTCTATGTACCATGTGGCATCTCCAGCTTATGGGAGCTGCCATTCTTTCCCCCTCCAAGATTCAATCTCCCTTAACATTGTATTCTGTAAGTCACACTCCTAAAAGACCACCTATCCACACTGACATTCACTTAAAAACAGGAGGAGAAGTCCAATCTCTGTACAAAAATATGAGTCTTCAGGTTATGTCTGAACCTGTGCAAAGTTGCCATTCTTATTACCTTTTTTTGACAAAGATTTTACAAGAGTTATAGAGCATGTAAAGTCAAAACACTGTAGCATCACGGTGGGTTTTAGATGTAACTTCATTCAAACATAAAAGAGATTGGTAGATTCAGAAATACAACAGAAATTCCCTATTTTAATGAAAATTTCCTGATATTTCTAGCTGTATAATGAAGCCAACCCAACATGGAAATAGAAAATCTACACCTCTCCATGCCTGAAGACGTATGTTGGGATCCTTCTGCATAAATTTTAGTGAAGGGAACCAGAACAAGAGAGTACTCCATGCACTATTTTTTAATTTCAAATTGGGGTCACTGACAGCTGTGAGACACTGCTGTCACTTCCCCTTGACCTACACTACTGCAATATGGTAATAAACATCATAATAACTTTGGTATTCTTATTTTTTTAAAGATAGAAACATAGATATTTTTATATTTAAGTTGCTTATAGTTTAGACATTATCTTCTGGATTTATGGATCTTAAACTCAAGGAACATCCAAAACATTCATAATTATTCACCTGCATGCCAAAGAACTTGAAAGTTTTACTTGATTTTCTTTTTATTGGAAATAAAAGAAAAAAAAGGAAGGGAAGGGAAGGGAATCCTATTTGTAATGAAATTCATTGCTCTGAATGACACAGGAAATAAAATAACTGTTTCCTGTATTTATTTCATATATATACAAATGTATATAAATCACATATAACCTGACAACATGCCTTCAGTGACTTACATCAGCTAAACCTCTGGCTATCCACATTTGATTCTGTATTAAAATATGACTACTGAATCATTCTTTTAAGCAAAGCTGCACTGCACGCAACATATTCATTCTATCCATTTATTCAGGGTGGGTTTTTTTCCTTCACATCTCCCAGCATTACTCAGAAATATCATACAAAACCTCTTCTGAGACTCAGCATCAAAGATCACCAGTCATAGAAAGTTCCAACTCCAAGTTCCATTTTAAAAATTAAGGGGAGTTGTTCTAATAGATTATTTATTTTGGAAGGACAGGGTTTTTCTGAAATTCTTCTACCAAGATTTAGCAATCACTGAACTGAGGTAAAAATGACTACTTGGACCAGAGGGATTTGCTACCATGCACTTCAATCTTGGTGGCAATCTATACTATAAGCACTTTTTGAGAAATTTCTCATGAAATGTCAGCCATGCATGCCAAAGGCTAATTTTCTTCTCTTTTTTTTGGTGATCTTTGGCTCAATTTGCATGATTTTGCACTCAATCTATAGTGCAAGTTGTCAAATAGAAGCTGTAACTCAGAATTAGCACTCTGAAGAGTTCAGATTCATTGGAAAACCTGAAAAATAATTTAAGGTGACTCCTCATGAAAGCTGAAGTTTACCTTTCAAAATGAGCTCCACTAAATCCAGCAAAACTTAATTTTACATCTTTTAATAATGGTATTTCACACCATATACCTAGACAGCTGTTTGGCCTACTTATACTCAAATATCTATTACTTATAAAGCAAAGTCTTACTTGCCTTAAAAATGTGGGGATTTTGTAAATATTACAGCATCCCTGCCTGGGAGGTTGCGGGGGCGGGGGGGAAGGGCAGTTGGAACTAAATGATCTTTAAGGTCCCTTCCAACCAAGTCCACCTCCTGCTGATATGAACAGCAGCCTGTAAACTTATTCCTGAACAAGTCCAGTAATTAACTTTAGTAGTAAGCATGTAATTTGATCATTTTTAAGAGCTTTTTCCAACCTCAGTGATTTACATTATGTTGAACCTAGACCGGGACCAATATTTTTTAATTTAAAAAGGTGACATTTTTGTATTTGCTGTAAGACTGTATCTTATTTAGGATTCATCAAATTTCATATCATACAGTCTGACTTGAAGTATATGGATTTTTTTCTAAAAATAATCTCTCTTTTTATGAAGGTCATCAAAGCAGAGCAAAGGATGAGTATGTCATCTTGGTTGGGTATGTGAATGTTATTGCTTTATTCTACGTAATTTAATCATCAAACTTATTCATCTCATGAGACCGTAATTTTCTTTCAAGTGCAATTATATTTCACAGTATGCCTGCTGATTAGGCAGAAACAGAAATAATTCATCAGAAAATTACAAAAAGAATTAATCATCACCAACATGTGAAGTAAAAATACGATATTCAGCAGCCAATAAATAATTAAATCCCTTCTTTGCAAATCCACCAAAGCTTAATAGGAAGCATGTATATATGTGCCAATAAAGAATAAAGATCATATAACCACCCATTAGGGGTTTCCATTTTGAATTGTGCAAGAAAGATGGATAATTTATTGCTTGTTTCTTTACAAAGCACTATTTTAATAGATTATGTAGAAGACAGCCCCTTGTAGTATAAATATGTATTTTATTGCAAATTGTGTCTCAATCTGCAACACTAAAATCCTAAAATGGGAAAATTAAAAGACAGTATTAAAATATGAATTATTCTTCTTACATCCCATGTGACAGTCTCACAAAATACTGAAGTCCCAAACAATTCTTTAGAAAATTGTAGCCTGATCTCGTAAATACATGCACATGTCTACATGTCTATTAGTTTCCGTTAGGCAACTCGAAAACAGGCTCAAAACCTTTGCAGAAGTCAAGCCTAAAGCTCTGTGCCTCCAAGTCATTATGTCACTTAGATGCAGAAATTATTCCGCTCATGTCAAACAGTTTATAAATTAGAGAAGTCCACCAGTATATTCAAAGTCCCTGTAAGAGAGAGCAAACAAAAAGCCATCTTCAAGACACTGAAGAGTTTGTTTAGATTACAAACTAAAATGTCAGATTCCTAGAAGTTTGTCTTTCAGAACAATATTAATTTCAACATACGTAAACTGAGATGTTTTCAGACATCTTGAGGTTCATCACAGCCTTGATTCAGTTGTTCTAGGTGAAGTCGCATTACTGGCAGATACAACATGGAAGTAAGGACAATAATATACTCAGAAACAATTCATGAGACAAGGTTACATTAAAATCTTGCAAGTGGTCACTAACAATAATGGAAATCAAGAATGTACATGTGCTGTTGAACTGAGGGCCTGTTCAGACTCTAGAGGAGATGATGGCAAAGGAACAGCACAGCAGCAATAGAACTCCCCACCACGGGTTGCCAATACTTAAAAATAAATGAGATGTAGAAAGGAACTATGTCAAGTAGCTAAAAATACTATGGAGAACTACAGAAAAATGACAGAAATACCAACTCAGAAGTAGTAATGGCTTTTTACAAAGATACACAATATTTTCATTGAACTCTGGACATTGAATAAACCAAAACTCAATGAGGAATAATGTGGAATGAGCATGAAAGCACATGCTAGAAAAGGGGTAAGATTTTTATCAACAGAACATTTATCTTACACATATTTTAATTATATGTATAACCTATTTCCATCTGATCTATATATTAAGCCCTGTGTAGTAAATAAATGTTTACATATGTATCATATCTCTCCATTTCCTCATAAATAGATAGATATTAGCTTAAGTCTTCCTTGGCATCCTTAAAAGCCCCAAAAGTAACAAAAATAGTAATTCCCAAGAGTAAAGCAGTAAAGCAGTATAGGCTCATCTCACACTGATTAGATAGTATTAGCTAAAATTAATCCCCGTATTGGAAAAATCACACAGAGGGATTATCTAAATAAAAAAAATCAGCAAGTTATCTCTCAGAAGAAATAAAATAATATTTTTACTTATGAAGGAAATTTTAAGCTTTTGACTTTATAAATAAATGTATAAATGTTATAAAAATCCTTATATGTTACAAGTTGTAGTTTCCAGTGTAAAAATGTATGACATAAAATCAGTCTAGACTTCTCTATAATTAAAAGTTATAGAACAGTTTTAAAACAAAAAAAATGTGATTTCTTTTTACAGGTCTACCTGCATACACCACTTTTGTACAAAATCTGTGTATTTATACACGGTGTAAATAAATTTGAGATTGAATCAAGCATTTCAAATAATAAGATATATTTTCACTGGATATATGCATTACATTTACAAAAAATGCAATACAATTAATAACATTTTCCATATCAATCATTATTTTTGTACTTCATTTCAATGCTTCATTAGCATTTTTAACCATAAAAGATCAAAATTTATTATAAATTTGCACATATAAGAAAAGAACAAGCAGCATCCACTGCTACAGTATGAATTACGAAGAATATATGCAAAATATTAAAAGACTGATATGAATCTGATGTGATATGGCTATAGGTACTTGGAAACCTATATAAATCAGGCCATGATTCAGAAATTCACTTCAAATATATTTATTTCAACTCCAGCACCACAGAGTCAAGCACAAGTTTTGCACTGTTAAACGAGGGTCTTAAATATCACTAGTTCTGGTTAGAGTAATAGAACTGGATCATACCCAATGGAAATGTCAGAGAAGATTAACCACATCCTGCAGATAAAAACACAATAGCCTCAGAATCTATAGATTCAGAATTTTTTAAAAAAAGTAATCCAAAATCTTTCAACAAGTAAAGGGCATGCAGATCTCACAAATTAATAAAGAAAAAGCACGAAGTTCTGTCACGTTTAGCACTACGAAAGATACTATTTAATGCATATAATCTGCTGCAGCTATCCAAAATAAAAACTGACCCTGTATGTAGCTATCACAAGCCATACCCTAAAATGGAAACATGGAGCTGTTCTACATTATATAGCAAATGTGTGTAATACACAGTTATGAAAGAACTAATGCTCCATGCTCAAATTCCTTATTCAACCCTTTAGAAGTGAAGTAGTAACACTGCTGCCTAAACTGGGCCTTATGAAAGTCAGCCTGAGCTACTTGGCACAGCTCCTTCTACACACAAAGGAGTCACACCAGAGTTTGCCAGATTGAATCAACCCCATGAGACATTTATCTCCTTATGTCTTTTCCTAAGGTGTTCACAACAGAAATATCGTTTCTGCTATGACAGTAATAGATACACCATGCAAAAAATACATTTTCTGGATGACATTAACTCTTTCACAGTGATTTTTGTGTTTGAAAAAGAAAATAGAAAGTATATGAAGGACTGACTTTGGGAAAAGCAACACTGGGTCTGATTCTGATCTCATTAACAACTCCTGTAGATAAAGTCCATATTCTGAGTAAGAGTAATACTTCATTAATTGTGTCTTATAAAAAGTTGCTCTAGTCCTTAATATAGATTTGGAATTATTAATCAGTCTTGTTATCCCAGACTTCTGTTGTTTTCTCTGCACAACAAAATCTCTTGGAAAAGATGAAAACCATTTCTTCTGCACCAAGCACACTTCATAGCTACATTGCACTATAGCAAATGTACCTTCCTGTTATTAATTTGGTTTACACTATCCAGAAAGAAGTGGCAAGGAAAGTAGAAGTGCAGTACATTTCAACCAGGTAACAAGAAGAAGGAAGAAAAAAGGAATAATACAATTTATTTTACTTTAATTGGGGTTTTTTCCTGCACCATGGAAGTGACTATAAAATTAGACAGTATTTATATAATATCAGAGCTAACTCAAACTTTCAAAATATGAAAAAGTCAACGGAAATGTCAATGCAATCAGTCCTTTCGTGAGCTTCACTGATCACTTAGCTATTTTTTCAGTATTTGTTGCATCCAAATGCCTATCTGACTTAAATAATTACCAACAATTAGGAAGATAACCTATATTAAAACTGAAAGGGCATTCAAAAAAAATTGCATTTTTCCTGGTATTTAAATGCGATATTTTTGTCAGTCTGAAAAATCATATGAAATTGTGACTTTTAGTTATTTTTTGACACTGAAAAGAGTTTTATTGTAACTTATTTAAATCAGCAAAATACCCTATATTGCTCTTAACTTACCTAATTTGTGAAATCAGTATAAACTGCACCTAAAAAAAATAGGACCATAGAGTTCTGCTTGTATAAGCCTTGCTACAGTTGGGGTGTATCTAATACAAATTTTGTGACCAAGAAATATAGCATCCAACCCTTCCTAGAAAAGACAATACAAACGTGTTTCAAGCTGTCAATTTTAAAACCCTCAACACTTTGAATTATCAGCCTGCTACCTGTGATCTTAGAACTGAATATTAGATAAGTTTTCAAAAATACTCATCTGCAAATGTAAAGAGGAATAAAGGCCCTGTTGACCTGTCTGCACTTACTATTATTGTACAAAAAAATAACTGCTAGGAGCACTCATATACAAAATTCCCAATGTATCCTTTGTTTTATGTTTTTAATGTATTTGAATAAAATCTACTACTTCTATACCAGAAGTTAAATTGAACATATGGTACTACACATTTCTCTATGAAAGGAGCTATAAACTGAAGAAGTAGAACCTAAAACACTTTCTCTATATCATTTAATCAGTCTTCAAGTTATACCACCCATTGTGTTACTTCCTTACATGTAAATAATTAAAATTACAGTGCTACAACTTCAACTAATTGCATTAATATGTAACAGCCTAAACCAGAGTCTCGAGCTACATCTATACTTCAAAAAGGGCATCCAGGAGGACTCAAGGAACTGCAGGCTGTTCACTCAAAGCCCCTGGGATGGTTAAGCAGCAAACCCTCCAAGAAGGTATTTCAACAGACGTGAAAGACATGTATTGTTTACTCTAGAACTATTTTTGGCCTCTTTTAAAGTCCCATAACCCATAATATTAATAGCAATGAAATAAGAATTTATTCAAGGTTTTACTGAACTTTTATCTTTGTATTAAAGATAATTAGAAATTCATTTATATATACAGACACACTTTGACCTTTTTTGTTATATTAAATTAATAATTTGTAATATTAAATTAAAATTTTAGTTATGAATATATTTTATTTTAAAAATGTGCGGCTCAAGAAGTATACATAAAATATGTTTCTTGATTGTTCAGCTTACTTAAAGTTGATTAAACCTTAGATGTCACACCAGAAAGTAGAACAATTTAGTTATAGAAAGGGCCAGTGCTCACCAAAGTGTAAACTATATTCTTTGTGTACTGATTTAGACTGAGTGCACCTGTGTGGATGAAATTAATCAGATTTATAATTTAACTGAATTATCCAAGGTAGTTTATCTTACAGTGATGTTCTAGCAGGTGGTCGTTTGTTAACACTGCTTTCTCAGATACAGTTTACAATCTGTTCATTAGAGTCAGAACATCAAGCAGGTGCACTTCATTTGCTTGCTTTGTCTGAAAATGTATTCTGATGGTTGAGTAACATGGTCATGAGACAAGTTCTGCCCAAGTGATATTGTACATGCAACGAATGAAGATGAAAATCTGTTTGCAGGGGTGCAAGTTATTAACAGGAAGCAAATTACCTCACTGGAGGTAACAGAAAAACATAGTCCAGCTACTTGCTAGTACATGGGTGAAGTGTTTTATCCAAAATAGTTTAGATTTTTTCACTTGATAGAGCTTAAAGTGTTTCTTCAGAATATTTATGAGGCTTTTCTTACTAACCATAAACTTTTTACTTCTTTCAGGCTTCCACAGGTTCACTCTATACTGAATTGTATCTTTCACTATTCTTGTAATTGGAAGAAAAGGTAGAGAGGACCCTTAAGAGAGCTACCAATCCACACAGCATTGTACAGATTAGAAAACGAGTCATATTCCTTGAAGAATAGGATAGAAATATAGGGGGTGATCCCTATGATAACAAACACGGGGAAAGCTATTCCTTATTTTTTTCAAATTCCCTGCCACATGCTGCCAGATCTACTGTAAAACCCTGAGGTAGAAGAGGGACTCACAAATGAAAAATGACCCCATTTGATCTGATTCAGGTGGCTGATGTGCAAGAGCATTATGGCCACAAGACAGACAAGACTGAAGTCCAGCAAGTGGAATCCTATCAATACATACATAATAACGGCCCATATATTGAGGTCCCAGTTGGTTGTCATTGACAATTAACAACATTTTAATAGATAAGGGAGGATAATGTCCAATATTAATGCAGCAGGATGCTGAGAACCTGAATGTATGACCTGAACGACAGAGTTAAAATCACTGGAGCAAATGGAGCAAGTATTACATGTCAAACTGCTAAGGTTAACTTTTGGCCCCTGGATGATACGCAGATACTGACTATTCACTTTTCAATTAAAGATCACAATAAAAACAATTTGGGTTTCGGTGTTCTGAAAAATCAAACTGGGCATCTGGTCAGCAGTGTGTGGTCCTTTGGTTCGAACACTTACCCTGTTCCTAAAAGATCACAGACCGCAATGAGCTTCCTAAATGTGGCACCAGCATGTAGGGGTCACCCAGGCCAAGTGGGTTTCAGAAAGACCTCAAATCCTATGGTGGGAGGAAACCCAAGAGGAGATAGACTGATAAGTCAATCATGCTCATCCCCTCCTACCAGCCCGGGTTGCTCCCCTCCCAGTTTTATGTTTATTCACGTTCCCTAGTTAATATGCATCCTTTCCAGAAAGTTCGGTGCAGCTCGGTGCTTTATTGGTTCATCTGTTTTGGTTACCATCCCAAAGTTTTGTGATTGGCTGTTGTACCCTCAATCCCTCCTCTTTCCTGCATTTCCATTGGTTCTGTGTAATTCCGCCATCTTTTTCCTGGCCCTCAAATATCCTTGG
>VZRQ01008878.1:33657-143024 GCA_013397975.1 Machaerirhynchus nigripectus
TCTGCTGACGCTGCGGCAGGACACGGGCTCACTGCTCGGACAGCGTCACCTGCATGCCCTGAATATAGAAGAAATGTCCCAGCCTGAAACAGTCCAGTCATTATCAACCGCTACTGGTTTTCCCACTGGGTACTGATGGAGTCCTAAGAAGGCTGCAGACAATCAAGAGGGACCTCAGGACCTTGGAATCTGGAGCACAAGCTGTGTTCTGTTCTGTCCTGCCAGTTGCAGGGAATGATGGGGCAAGAAATAGGAAAATCATGCAGATTAATACCTGGCTTTGAGACTGGTGATAGTAGCAGAATTTGGGGGATTTGATCACAGGTCAGTTTATATAACTCTGAGCCTGATGGCAACACACTGGGTCCATGTGTCTCAAAGGGAAAAAAGATCTTAGTTCTGGACTTAGCAGGGCTCATGGAGAGAGCTTTAATCTAGATTTGAAAGGGGAGAGGAACAGGGACAGGCTTGACAGGTGTGAGGTGTGGGAAGGGGAGTATTGCAACCACCCAAGTAGCAAAATGAGGCTTAAAGAGGGGACACCTCCAACGAGCACAAGTACCCAAAGGCATAACAACAAGAATGGACTGTGGAGCATCCCTTTGTACCCTCACTGGGATAGTAACACAATCAAATACTTCCATAAAGTCTGTGTACATGAATGCACACAGTATGGGGAAAAAACAGGAGGAACTACAGATCTGTGTGCAGTCACAGGGCTTTGATCTCATCGCAGTTACAGAGACATTGTGGGACAGCTCACATGACTGGAATGTTGTCATGAACAGCTGCAAGCTGTTTGGGAAAGACAGACTGGGAAAGCACAGTGGTGGAGTTTCCCTCTATGTGAGACAACACTTGGAATGTGTCTGGCTCTGTCTTGGGGTGGATGATGAGCAAATTGAGGACTTACGAGTTAGGATAAAAGGGCAGAGTAGGATAAGAGAGCAGAGTAGCAAGGGTGACACTGCTGTGGGTGTTTGCTACAGGCTCCTGGGCGGGCGGAGAGAGGGGACGAGGCCTTGTACGGGCAGCTCGGAGCAGCCTCAGTCACAGACCCTGGTTCTGGTGGGGCACTTCAACCACCCTGACATTGCTGGAGAAGCCACAAGTGAAGCACAAACAGCCCAGGAGGATCCTGGAAAGCACTGATGGCAACTGCCTGCCAAGAAGAGTGGAGGTTCCCACAAGGAATGGCATGTTCCTCAACCTTTCACTACAACACGGGGAAGGCCTTGCTGGAAATGGGTCTGACATATACTAGCAAAGCTGACCTACCAATAGAGTCCCCTATTTTACCAGGTATTAAGCATACCAGGTATGCTTATTACCCTCTAAAAGTGAGAATATATTATATCTTCATTCTAATTGGTAATGCAGAGATAGTACAACTATAAAAGTGACCCACATTTGATTATTGCTCATAAATCATCAACAGAAACTCTCACTGAGGACCTCTTCCCACTAACGTTATCTACCTCATACAAGGTAAAATGAGAAGGTCTGCCCCTGAGTTCAGACAGTGATGGTAAAAACAGAATTAAAGGATACCGTGTTTTCAAAGTCACTCTAAAAATACAGCAGTTCCCTTAACATGTCATTATCTTACCTTCTGATTTCCAGATATAACTAGGAAAAGAATTTTTATCTCAATACTAATTTCAGTATTTTTAATTTAATTTATGTTCTGATTAAAAAAGGAAATTGTTGGAAAAATTCATAGGGGTATAAAAAGGTTTGAATCCAAAAGGACCCAATTCCTGATTGAAAAAGAAAAATGGTCAATTGAAACTCACTCTCTCCACTAGAAAAGTGTGATTTTTAGTCACATTACACTTTCTCCTACATTTTCTCCATTTTTCACATAAAATATTACCACTAAACCTACCTATTGTTCTGCATATTACTGTTCATGAGTATGACATTGTATTTACCACCATATGCAATTTTCAAAATCTTTCTAGAGGCATTTTTTGCAGGCTTTCATACTGATGCACAGGTTGGGAGCTTTAAAATTCCAAATATGTCACTACTCCCATACACAGCCTACAAAGTAAGAAAGAACTGTATCCCAAAGGCATTACTTACTAAGTATATGCTCATAACAATAGTCCAAGTTTACTTATGTTGGATATGTAATAGCGCTTTCTGTACTATTTTTTTCTAGATGAACTTATGCTTACATTTAAATATGCATTTACTTACCCCAATTTGCAGTACTTCTTTTAGCCTGCTGCCCAGAATTCTTCTGTTCAGAAAACAGTAGCTGTGTTTTTAATTAAAACTTTTCCTGAATATCCTCAGAGACAGAGTATCCCCTTCAACCCATGCCAAAAATTGTATAGCAGTTAATCCACTGAATATTTAATTGAAATCCCATTATCAGCATTTCCAACATTGGAATTTTACACATTGAAAATACATGAATAAATAATATTTATTTTCACATGTGCAACAGCTGCAATCGCAAATTCTTTCAAGTAACTCATACATTTTTTAAATTGTTTATATTATTACTATGCCATTCCTACCACTTTTTCTAAGAGTTACAGAAATACACCAGCTGAAGTGCCAATAATGTATGTCTTGATATGCTGAATCATATCTGAAATTTTTGCTATAAATATGTGTGGTTATATCTGTATTTGTGCATGAATATGCACACTTACACTACAGAAATACAGAGTGCCAAATTCTATCTTTGGATTCAAGTTTGAGATCAAGATTCAAGTTTTGCTGAAATCTAAGTAGAAGGAGATAGCATAAGTGGCTTTGCCTTTTCTCATGACAGAAAATGCAGTCCCAGCGAGTTCAGCTGGTACCAATAGTGCTAGGCATGGTGGTCTGCAAGGAAAGAGACATCAAATAGAAGACTGTCTTTGTGTCCAGTAGTCAGTTCCCAGTCTGAGGGACCATTACGTTGTATTTCCTTCTACTGTGTACATTCACTTAATCATGCACTGAGAACAAAATTTCAGTTAAAAGGAAATGGAAGAGACTCATGACCAACTCCCACAGCTCAGTGTCTTAGGATAATGTCATAAAGCCTGCGTTTAAATCCATTTATACTTAGGGCCAGGACTTGTAATACTTGTCTTGCCCTTATCAGTTCAGATGACACACCTGGAATTCAGGCTTTTGTGGATCACAATCTGAGATCCCCTATTTTCCGCATGCATTCTACAGGCAGCTTAAGTGACCATGCTGAGATTACAAATGTGACTGAATAACACCATGCTTAAAAAGTACATACTATAATTATGATCATAAATCTTCTTTGTGAATACTGACTAATTTATTCAAATCATTGAGTAAACTATTAAATTCCCTCAGCATCAAGTGGCACCAGCACTTCCCAGGTTTCAGTCTCAACTTTCATTTGCTGCAGGTATATTCATGTTTACATAGTCAAAACAGTGACAGCGCTGTCTTAAAATTAGACCTGCTTCTTTCCCTCAATCCCTCAAGTCATTGACAAGGAAGTGCATAGAATCAGTGTAGGCATTCTTTTAAGCACATGTAACACAGACAAATGATTAATGACAGAGAAATTCTGATGTAGCAGCTCTGCTTTTCAGATTAATCTTTACCTCATAAAACATATATGTGGTACAATTTTATTAAACTTGCTAAAGTCAATTATAAAGTACACACTATTTTTGGTGAAGCCAAATTTTCTGCCAGGGAATTCATTACATGACCCCTAAGAGGTACCTTTTCTCTTCCAATACTCTTGAGGAATGAGTCATGTCTTAAGTTTGTAAAAGACAAATTACTATTTAAGGTAGAATGAAAATAAATATATTCTGATAAAAGGACATACACAAATAGACTTATTTCAATTGCTTCCATAAGTATATATTCACAAGAAAATCTGTGTGGTTGTACTGCATTTTCATTTTTGGTTGCAAGAGGAAAAAGGAGTGTTGTTTGCATACACTAGTTAAGTCAAATGAATTTAAATTTTCAATTGAAACTGATTTAATGATGTTGGAATATCATCAGTTGCTACTGTAATAATGACAAAAAATTTTGATTACTGAATCCTGCAATGATGCCTTGTCCAGCTACCTAGAAACAGAGACTGGACATGAATAAGGGAATAAAGGCAGGTATTTATTTGAAAGGCCTTCAAAGGTACACCCTGGGGAGCCAAAGGCTACATTCAAAATGGACCCCAAGATGGATGACGAGTCACGAGTTCTTCACACTTTAATAGGTTTGGTCCATTTGCATATCAGCATAAATTCGCCAATTAAAACTTCAGCTAATTATGTAATTTCTTCAATTTCTCCACCTCTCTAGAGGCCCTAGTTTACACCCTTGGGCCTAGGACAGTCTGAGTGTCCTTGAATAGCAAGCTCAGAGAAGCTTTGTTGTGTCTATCTGGCCTGAGAGAGCAGCTAACGAGCTACAAGAAACTTCAGAGTTACACACTAAGCGATCCAGAACCTGAAAAAATATAAAAGTTAAAACCTAAGGCATCAGCAGGACTCCCATCATCATTTAATCATACCAATATCCTAGGTAACTGGTTCATTGAAATTTCAGCCACATCAGAGCTAAGCAAAAAAACCTCATGCAAGTCACAATTCCACCCCTTAATCGAAACTACATTAAATGGTTTTGTGTTCAGGATCAAGTGCAAAATGCTTTACATTCTGCATGAAAAATCCAGCTTGCATTTAAAATATGCAAACACACTTAAAAACAAGGAAATCTATCAGTCACAGTACTGCTGATATGTGCTGTAATTTCTACTTGCACATTCTCAGATGGAACCTACATACATAAAAACCAATCTAGTTCTTCCTTGCAGAGTTGTATACTAGTCATTAAAACTTTCCTCATTCTAGTTTCATTTTAACTTTTATCATTAAATTAATCTTAACTTTCTTCCTTAATTTTAAATTATATTCAGTGGTAATATACAAAGAACTAAATACTAGTTCTTTAACTTAGGAATCAAAATATCTACAAAATAAGTTATTTACATAGGTATTATTAAACAAAGATCTGATCTGAAGACCTTATTCAAGTCAAAACTCTGCTTCAGGCATAGGTATACACTTCAGCAAGGTTTTTGCTTAAATAAGAGCTGGAGGATCTGGCTTAAAGTAGTAAAATAATGAATTATGCTAATTTCATATTCACAAAGATATTCAGCTCTTATAAATAATTTAGCCAAATCAAAATTACTGTTGGTGTATGGAAGTGAATTAGAACAAGCATAGGGAACAAAAGTATCACAATTACCACACTAAAACCGTCATAACCTTATTCCACTAAAGATTACCATTTATCTTTTAAGATTATTGAGAAAATACTTTAAAGAAGTAAAGCATCATAATGTAATTTTAGATCTTTTTAAAATTTAAATTAATTTGAACAAGCATCTTCAGCAATGAAAACACAGGTAACACATTTTCTGCATTTTGGTAAGATTTTAACAAAATCAATAGTTCTTTCTTCCTCCACTCCTGACACATAGGCTCAATATGCTGGGCCACACTCAGTACATATCCTTCAACATGCAGTCATTGCAACTGCATTTTGACTAACAGAGGAAAATAAGCCATAGGCTTTGATTCACTGTCCAAATGCTTAATTTCCCTTTGAATAGAGTAATAAACTCTTATCTATGAAAATACAGAAGTTTTACTTTTCAAAGTCAAATGCAAATGTGTTGGATTTGATAAAAAGGGTTTACACACAAACATTCATCAAACACATTGAGTAAAAAAGGATAAGAAGAAAGGAAATAAAAATTAACTAGAAGGCTTTGTTTGAGAAGAATGCTGCAAAATTTAGAGAAAAGTACAGGAATTTTATTAATTAAATTAATCAAATATATATTTGGAAACTACTCAACTTAATACATTCCAAGAAAAATACCATGAAAAGATGTAACATCCTAGCAATGCAAAATAGCTTTTCTGAATGATTGATCTTATGCATATTGGTTCTCCAAGCAAAGAAAAATATTGATATAGCCCCATGGCTGTAATGAAGAAAAATGAGCATCATAATTGTATATAACAAGTACACTCAAAAAATGAGCACATTTTTACATAAATATTTATTGTGCTCTCATATTCATAGTTAACATTCTCTGGTTTTTGTTTTACTTGTTTGTATTTTTCCTTTTTTTGTCTAATATCTTTGTTTCCACTTCTGAATTCTCCTAATGTCTCCAGCTCTTTTTCCATTTCTATATTCTGCATCTGCCTATCCCATGCTTTACCAAATTATAAGCTTGCTATACTTTCCTTCTTTCTTATTCTTCCTTGCCTTTTATGGTTCATCTTTTCCTACTTTACCATCAAGTGTAATTTACTGCTGTCCAGCTTTGCAGTTATCTCACAATAGATTACTGTGGTAAAGATCATCTCAAAAAGAACTAGTGGCAAATGAGGTGTATATAAAGTAGCAGCACATAATCTCAACTGACCTTACACAATGAGTAGTCAAATGGAAGATGTATCGAAAACAGCTTCGTACGCACAAAAGACTAAAGTAGGAAACTAAACTATAAAAACTGATAAACCTGGTGCTGTTGTTAGTTGTAATAGGCAACTATCTTCCAGACTTTGCTGTGGTTTTTAAATTATGACCTGCAAAATCAATTATGAAACAACTGTACTTTAATGCTAAAGCCTGTGTAAACTTTCAAGTAAAATCTTCTGTGCTGATGTCACTTGATGAGCAGTATCACTTCTGTGAATAAACAGACTACTTCACCTTTCTGTACTGTCAGTCTGGCACCTTTCACAAGCTTTGAGTCCCCTTAAAAATACAAAAATAAAGATTTCACTGTCAAAACAGGTTTGACCTGACAGATGAATTGAGCAAGAGATTTCAGAGCTGAAGACAGTTCATTGCCCTTCAGCAATTTCTCTCATCTGGGCTGAAACTGAAAGACAGTAGCATATTTAATTAGATGGGTTTTTTAAAAAAAGAAACATAAAAGTAATCTTTTATCTCAGTCCCTTCCAAATATAAATAAAGATAAACTACTGTATCCTGATTTGTACATTTTCCATATTTTCCCCCTATTTTTAAAGTATTTACTACTCTGACTTATATGTTTGGGCGGCTTATCAAGTATAGTAACACTAAGGAGATCTTTAATGTAAAATAAAATAGGAGATGTTTAATGTAAATAAGGAGATGTTTAATGTAAAATAAATTAGCTATTTTTTAGGTGTTTTAAACAACACGGATATAGTGCTATAAAATTATAAAATAGCTGTTTCTTTATTGTAACTATTATAGAAATGCCTAAGATGTTAAAATATCCATGCATATAAAAGCTCTATTAATTAAACTAAGTATAAGAAGAAAATTATTACAATAAATCAATTTAATGAATTAATGATTTAATGACTTTATGATCATGAGCTAACAGTAGATGCAATCGTAATTTTTCATATGTGGTCTTCTCCATGGTCTTTTTAAACTATACATGTTCCTGTTTATTAGTTTTTATTGAGGAAAATTATATGCTCTTAATGATTACTAGTATAATTTCTGATTTGCCAGGATAGATAGAATCAGTTCAGCTTTTTTTAGTGACAGGGCTCAAGGTTCTATTAAAAATGTATATAAATCCATTCAGCATAGCACAAAAATTCAGCACAACATATTCCAACCCTGCCAGAAAGGAAGCAGAAGGAAAGCTGAGTATTCTCTCAGGCTCACTTTTGAGCATCGGTCTGGTACATACAATTCTGCTTTTTCTCTACCGTGACATTAACATTCAAAAACCAAATAAATCGAACAACATGTTGTATGAGTTCATGGGTGAGTGGCCCTGGCTTGATTCCACTATTTTATTAAGAGTTTAAAGGAGTAGTGGAAACATAAATCACTCTGGTAGAGAGTCAGCATATTCCCCCACATTAGCCAACTAGCCTACCTGGCTGTTTGAGCAAAGACAATCCAAGATACTGGTCTGACTTTTCCCCAGGGAGGAGCAAAATCACACTGTCTTCCCCGGCAGCTTTCCAGTGTAGATTATGGGAACCTTATCTCCTTCACCAGCATGTAGTTAGCTGATCCTCTGGTGTTAATCATCCAAGTGACTTCTGTTAAATTTGCATACCAGTATTTCCATGCCCCAGCATCAAACAGTTTCAGGAGACTTTAGCAGTCCATCATATCATTCAGTCTTTACAGATAATAGCAAATGGGATATTGTAAATATAATTTTTTTTTCTTTTCATTCTAAAAACACATTAAACCTTGGAAGGGGGAAAATAAGAACTTCAAGATAAATAGAAATTTAGGAAATATAAGAATGACAATTATTTTTAAATGTATTTATGAAACACAAAGTTTCTGTTCTTTACCTTATAATAACATCAGATACTTCTGGAATTTGAAGTGGAGTTGTGCCATAGTGTGGCACTAGGTGATACTAGGTATATTCTCTTCATAAAGGTGTATCTACAGAATGGAGGTTATATCTATTATTTCTGAAGTCAATAATAGAGATTCAGCTGTGCAGCATATACAGAAAAAAAAAAACTACATTAAAAGCTTAGCATTAGAAGAAATTACTCATGCATTTAAACGTTATTTCCTGTACAAGTTCATTAAACTGCAGTTAACACTATCCTAAGGAAAAGTCATAATTCTACCTTATTCTGCCATCCCAAATAGTTGGGTATTTGTATAAATGTATTGGTTTTGCTCGGCCTGGTTTTTGGCAGCAGGCAGCCACAGAAGTGGCTCCTGTGAGAACCTCCTGGAAGTTTCCACCATGTCCGGCAGAGCCAATGGCTGATGGCTCTGAAGGTGGCTCTGACATGCTGCTGGCCAACACTGGGCCAATGAGAGGGGCTGGTAACGCCCCTGTGGTGACATATTTAAGAAGAAAATCAAAACAAAGTCAGGGGTTTTTACTTCTAGTCAGAGAAGAGGAGGAGGTGAGAACATGTGAGGGAAAACAACATGGCAACACCAAGGTCAGTGGAGAAGGAGGGGGAGGAGGTGCTCCAGGACCCGGAGCCGAGGTTCCTCTGCAGGCTGTGGTGAAGACCATGGTGAAGCAGGTTGTCCCCCTGCAGCCCGTGGGTCCATGGGGAATGCAGAGATTCACCCACAGCCCGTGGGGGAGGTGCCCGGAGCGGGTGGATGCCTGGAGGAGGCTGTGATCCAGTGGGAGACCTGGTGGGGAGAGAGGGCCCTGCTCCCAGGCTGGAGCAGCCTGTCCTTGGAGGACTGCAGCCTGTGGGAAGAGACCCACAGCGCAGCATTTTTGGGAGGACTGTGTGCCTGTGGGAGGGACTCACGCTGCAGCAGGTGCGGTTTGGCTGCTGCTCGTGAGAGGGGACCCACGCTGGGAAGTTCACAGAGAACTGTCTCCTGTGGGAGGGACCCCCCGGCCTCACAGGGAAGGGCTCTTCTCCCGGAGCAGCAGAAGGAAATCTCGGTGATGGACTGACCAAAACCCCCCTGCCCTGCCTCCCTGTGTTGTCAGTGGGAAGGAGGGAGGGGCTGGGGGGAAAAGGTGTTTTAAGGGTTTATTTTACTTCTCATTATCCTCCTCTGATTCTGTTAGCAATAAATTCCCTTTGTGGCTTTAAGTTAAGCCTGTTTTGCCCTTGAAGTGTTTTCTCCCAATCCTTACCTCAACTAATGAAGTCTTCATTAATTTCTTTTTCCTCTCTCTTCTGCCCAGCTGTGGCAAGGGAGGGTGAACAAGCAACTCTCATGGGTGCCACTGGCATCAGGCCAGTGTCAAACCACAACAGTTTTTTTGGTGGCCCATATGGGGAATCATGCGGTGTGGGTGCCTGGCATCAGGCCAGTGTCAAACCACAAAAGTAAGATAGAGAGTAGTCCTGACAGGCACAAGACTGAACAATATTAATTCCACAGTACTTCATCTCAGAATGTATTTATATTGCCTTAAGTCATCACCTATACGTTATCTTGGGTTGCCTTTTTCCATAAAAGTCTGGTTTTCATTTTTCAACTGCTATTTTTGTATTTTTAACGGATTTTCCTTGAGGTCTACTGGAAGGTTCCTGGTACTTGGCTTTGCTTATTAATGAAACATAAACAGAAAATTTCAAAATAGAGACGGAACAGTTTTGATATGTTGATATTTATACCAAAATAATTTGTTTCCAATTGTGTTTAGTGTTACCAATACCAATGTTCTGATTTATTACATCCATAATCCTTTTAACTTTCATGTCTAAAGTTATTTTAGCTTTGCCAAAGTGAGAAAGTAACTGCAGCTCTTATGCCTGTATTCTCATATTTCAGTCACTGTGTAAAATCACTAACTGCAGGTAGAATGCATAGATCACATTAAGAAATATTAAACTATTCTTGGTACATTTAAGAAAAATTAAACGTTTTCATACAAAACTACAATTTGTTCTTTCAATTTCAAAGAAGCCATTAACAACTTGTTATCTTTCCTTTCAAAATGCAGTAACATACAGACTACATAGTATTTGCTATTCATAGTAAATGCTATTCAGTTGAAAATTATCTAGTTTAAAAGGACAATGTGGCATGTTCCCAAATTGTCATTGTAGCCCTATTTACCTCAGCAGTGAGGGGTTATTCCCCTTCTGGGTTCCAGTTCCCATTTCTGAAATTATTTCAGTCCTCACACAATAGTAAACATCAGAACACAATAGTGTACATCAGGATTGTAAACAATTCTCAATACTTACAACTTCCTTCTACTTTAAGAAAAGACTGGATGTGGCACTCAGTGCCATGGTCTGGTTGACAAGGTGGTGTTAGGTTATAGGTTGCAGTCAATGATCTCAAAGGTCTTTTCCAACCTAACTGATTCTGTGACTCTGTGATACTGAAAGGCTTACTGTGACTAGATTTAGTCTGGTTAGTTGTTAGCAATGCAAGAATTGCATCAGGCCAGGATTTAGATTTAGTGTCCCAATGGATTACAAGTAGCCAAAGCTGGTGTAGTATCAGTGCAGTGGTATTTCTAGCATTCTGATTAACACGTATGGAAATGTCATCTATACTAGCAGAAAACAAGAGCAAAACAAAATTGAGAAAAAGCCAATTGTATAATAATAGAAAAGATGGATATAAAAATCCCATTGAAGGTAAAATATAAACTAATTTTCATCATGAAAATATATCTTTTTTTTAATAATGTGATCTTTCACATGTACAGAAATTTTAGAGAATGTAGCTATGAATTTAGGCATGATACAAAAAAAAAAGTTTGTAATAAAAGCCTATAAAGTATTAAGTGAACCACAGATGGCATTCATCTTAATTCAGGAGCAGCAGAATAGCCAATAAAATTAAAACATAGATATAAATAAATGGAACTTTTATTACATGAAAGATACTTTCCATGTAGTTCTTACTGTTTAAGAAACTAATATCTCAGTAACATTTAGAGAACAGTTACATTTATGCACAGCTACATTAACCTATTAACTAAAAAATTTATGACATAAATCCAGCATGGAAATCGAACTTTGACTGACATTGATAAAGGAAAAATTCCTTTATGAGTAGTACTGAGCTCCCTCCATGAACACCCAGCTCTCCCCAGGTGGGAGGAAGATGGCTCTCAGGTTCAGGTACTCTGTGGCCTCATCGCTCTTCACTGAAATGCATGCTGTGGGTTTGAAACCAATTAAGCTAAGAAAATATTAGGAACTCAGGAATCCCGTTTTCCAGTTAAGGCTTTAGACAGCTAAATAGTTTATGAAAATACTTCTCTCTTCTCTCTAAGTGATTTCCTTGTGTTTTCTAAAACAGGAGAGTTGTCCAGTTCCCTATACCCAAATGGTAACGGGACACAGACTCTGAAGAAAGTATTACACCATGAGTCGCCATTTCTCAGAGGTGACTATTTCAAGGTTTCTTGTTAGCACCTAACTCTAAGAAAGTGACTATATTTCCAATATACTCCTTTTATTAGCATTCTCTAGCTGGTTTACATAGCATTCCATGATGTGTCAGCTATTATAAGTCCCATTATGCAAAGACCAGAAATTTCCTTACAGGTCCTTCTCCAGCAATAGTTGCACTGGTTGCAGTGGATAGTCCTGCACTACAAAAAAAAAGGCAATTCTAATAAAACTGTGATGAAAACTGTCTAATCAGTTTAATCAAGCCCACTCAGAATGAAGAGATTCAGCCAGTAGAGTTAAGGTAACTAGTCCAGGAGCACGAACCAGCAACAGGAGCAAGCTCGAGGTAGCAGCCTCTCCAGTGCCATTGCTACAGAGAATGACTAATGCTCTCACCCAGGTGTGACTTACAGCTTCTAGGCTGTGTCCAGATGAGTTCACTGGCCATGTCCCAGCTCCATATGATCCAGACAGTCCGGAGGAGAAAAATAGCTGGGCGCCTTGCCCTGGTTGCCTTATGAAAGGGGACTGAACAGACTCGGTTTAGAGAACAACCAGCTGATCAAGACAAAAAACGTATCCAGTATTTAGATGCAGCACAGGTGTAACTCTCCACAATGAGTAAAGAAACTACAATAAATAGCTTTTAATTTAATTCCAGTGAGTGTAATCCCAAATTGATTTGCTGTCTTGATTTTCATCTTAGTGTCTAAATCTCTGAGTTTATGCCAGAAGTCTTTTCTCTAAATCTCTTGATATCTGTAAGAAAGCAGGAGACCAGGAATCTAGAAACTTTGTAATCAGTGTATTTTACCCACTGCTTCCTTACAAGCCTAACAAGAAATTTAAAAGTGGAATAGTCTTTTCCTTTAGCCTGAAACATCCCAAATGAATGAAATATTTTTTTTAATCTTCTAAACATGAATATTAAATCACTTACTTTACTAGTGCAGATCAGAGAAGTAATAAATTCAACATGACAAAACTAAGCACTGTGAGAATTTGGTGATAAGGATAAATGCAAAAATAATATGAAAAATACACAGTTATTTTCAGATTTAAAGCATATACATATATTTTCATAACTTTTTACATTTTATTTACTTAAAATGCAAATAATTAAATCCACATAATCTGAATTCAAGCATAAATTATGACAGATTCATTATGTTGCCAGGTATTTTTGTAATATTATAATATTCCATAGCTCTGACAATATATTTTTTCATAAAATACCTGAAACATACCCTAGCCACATCTTTAAAATGTATATCTGAAATTCATTTTTGAACTGCCTCTCACCTTTTTTGATTTAGGTCCTCTGGAAGTTGCTTATAATAATCCTAAAAGAGAAATTATAAATAATTAAAATTAAAATTATAAGTAATTTCTGGAACACTCTCCACTTTTAGTAACTATAAGTAATTGTGAAATGGATCAAGACCTGCCCAGGGGAGAAAGACTTGGGAGTATTTGTGGACAAAAACTCAACGTGACCTGGCAACACATGCTTGCAGCCCAGAAGGCCAGTTGTATCCTGGGCTGCATCCAGAGCAGTGTGGGCAGCAGGGCGAGGGAGGGGATTCTGCCCCTCTGCTCTGCTTTGGTGAGACCCCACCTGCAGTGCTGCATCCAGCTCTGGGACCTCCAACACAAGACAAGACACGGACCTGTTGGAGTGAGTCCGGAGGAGAGACGATCACAGGGCTGGAGCACCTCTCGTCTGAAGACAGGCTGAGAGAACTGGAGCTGCTCAGCCTAGAGAGAAGAAGGCTTTGGGGAAACCTGAGGTCACCTTCCAATACCTAAAGGAACTACAAGAGACCTGGAGAGGGACTTTTCACAAGAGTCTGTAGTGACAGAACAAGGGGGAATGGCCTTAAACTGAATATGCTTAGATTTAGATTAGACAGGAGGAGGAAATTGTTTACTGTGAGGGTGGTGAGGAACTGGAACAGGTTGCCAAGAGAGGCTGTGGACTCTCCATCCCTGAAAGTGCTGAAGGTGAGGCTGGACAGGGCTCTGAGCAACCTGGTCTAGTGGAAGATGTCCCTGCCCATGGCAGGGCCTTGGAGCCAGATGATCTGTAAGGTCCCTTCAAACCCAAACCATTCTATGATTCTAATTTGACAGTTTTGAATGGCAAGTGTTACAATGAAGGTCCATTATTTTAAAATAATTTTAAATAAAAGTAACAGTGCTAATAAAGTCTTCCTTCCACCCACTGAAGAGATTCAACCAGGTGAAAGTATTTATAACATCATAAGGGATTGTATTAACATGGAACTTAAATTTTTGATGCATTTGAATGGTTTCCCTTCTGTATGAGCTATTGCCTCCTGCAAGTGGCATATACTAAGTAACTTCTAAGTGATTGGTTTATAAGGTTAAAAAATAGATGTCCAATTAGAACCCTAAATCCTACTCATTTAAATCTGAATTATACCTGAGTATTGTAAAGTTGATGCAGTTACTATAGGTGGCTGTACACATTTTGTCTCTTTTTTTTTCCACATACCGTAATTTTTTTAGTAAAGGTTCTCCCACAAAACAACCAGGATAATTTTACCCAAGTAGTGGCAATATAATACATGTCAACATGATGAAACTGTTGTCTTTTACAGTCAAATTTTGAAGAAATCATAGAAATTTCAATTAAATCAGTAGGGTGTCTTCTGAAGTACCTAGACACTGCTGTGAAACATTTTCATAAAGTATTTAGACACTGGCAAATGGTGTAAAACCATCAAGTCACTTGATTTAGAACCCTTAAAGACTTCCAAATGGTAGTCATTTCTGCCTACCGTAAGTCTTGTCCAAATTCACGTTCCTTATGTACAAGTAAGAGGCTGAAGTGCTATAGCACAAAATGCTTTGAATTACCAATATTCAATAATTATATGAATGCATTTCATAAACTCATAAACTAGACATCAGTTTTAAAATACACTCAAATAATACTTAACACAGTCAAATAAAATACTGTTATAATAAAAATCAGGTTATTTATGCATCAGTTCTAAACCCAAAGGAATACAATTATCCTTTATGCTGTTTTAAATCTAACTCTAAGCAAGGTAAATCATAATGTTTTTAGTTATTCAAGTAAGCACTAACAAATATATAATTATGTTTGTGCCATCCATTTTTTATACCACAGGTACCTGTGTTTAATTTTCTTAGTTCTCATATTTTCTGGGAAGCTGTTTTAGGAAGAACATATGATGTTATGTTAGTATCATTAATTGCTGAGGGAGGCATGTTAAGAAAGATTAGGAAGATTCATAGATAAACGAACACCTAGTTTGTAATTTTTCAATTAATTCAAACAGTTCACAAATTTAGAAATTTATTTGTTAGATTATTCACTATTTGCAGTATGGCAAATTACAGTACAGATAAAAGAGTAGTGTAAAAACAAATTTGACTTTCCAAAGAAAAAATATTAGGAAAGCTAAAAAGAATTATTACTCACAAATGGAAAGTTTAGTAGGCTGAGCAAAAATGCCAAACACATCAAAATAAAAATTCACTCAAACTGCAAAGGTAAAACATAAGCCAACCCACAAAGATATCTGCTCTCAGTAACTGTGAAAGCAGTTACATTATTGTGCCAAATCACACTATAGAAGCAATGACACTTCATGCAGGTAATAAAAATAATATTGCAAAAGGTAAAAGCATGTTGATCTTCATAAAATAAAAATACTGCCTGAAAAAAAGGTTCAAACAGAAAGGTATTGGTAAGACGTAATGTGAGTTCATCAATATATCATAATCATAAGTCTTAATCTTTTCAGAAACTATCCTAATATACTATATCAATAGTAAATATAAAATCCAAACTAAATGCTTTTGAAAAACAGCTAGATAGCCCAGCTTGAAAGCTCCTCTGTAATGACCTACCAAAACCACAATTAAGTGTAGTATGTCTGATCCAAGAAATCTGATGTCTTTATTAGATTCATTCCTGTTTGACTGGTCTCAGGTATTTTTGTTTATTTGGACTCCCAAACTGGATCTATCACTGTTGACAGTCCAACGCAGTTTGTGAAAGTGGATCCTTCAGTCTGTCTCCAAATCTGCCTTAGCTCCCATCACAAGTGAACATGTAGATACCCAATAAGGGTATGCAATATGACAGCAAGGATAGAAACCACAGAAGTAGGTGTCTTTCTCTTCCTTTGGACTGTAAACTCAAGCCAGTCTACCAAAACTTCAGCTCACCTATTTCATGCTATCTCCTAGATGCAAATTTTGTAATAGACAACGTTTGTTTGGTTCCTCTCAGAGGACGAGTGAAAGCGGTTTGTAATTGTTGGCTGCTGCAGCTAGTTAAGGCTGTTTATAAATCCTGGTTCATATAAACAAGTAATTGGCTTCACTTCTCTGCTTCCCGTCTATGAGAAATTAACAGCTTCTGAGCAATCTGAACTCTTTTGTGTACCCTAAAAGGTCAGTGTTCTAGGAAAAAAAGTAATTGTCTAGTGTTTCTACACTTGCACCACAAATGAATCAGGATAATGTCACATCAACAAGTATAAATCTCTCTGCCTTCTTTCATCTCACATTAACAAGCTTTCGAAGGCTAAGTTGGTGAGTGTGCCTGTTTCAGGTTTACTTCCACCCCAATGCTTACAAAAGGTGAATGCCCTGCCAGTGGCATCACCAATATTGGACCTCTCCCTTCACTGTCTCAAAAATTACTGCATTCACAAAGAATCAACTACAGATAGATCCTGATGAGGTGCTAAGGTGCCTCTTCACTGAAAATACATTACTGCAAAAGGGAATCTCTGCTAATTCCTTTAGAATGCATCTCCTCAAGCAAAAGAAAAGTTGCACTCTCTAAATGCTGAAACAGAACTAGGTCATTCTTGATCATCTTCTATTATTTTGTAACTAAGAAAGGGATCACAGAACCATTTAGTTTGGAAAAGACCTCTAAGGTCATCAAGTTCAATTGTTAATCTAGCACAACCATGTTAACCACTAAACCATATTCCCAAGTGCCACATCCACATGCTTTTTGAACACTTCTAGAGTCAGTGACTCCACCGCTTCCCTGGACAGCCTATTCCAATGCCTGACCACCCCTTCAGTGAAGAAATATTTCCCAATATCTAATCTGAACTTCCCCTAGTGCAACTTTTGACCATTTTATTATGAAAAAAAAAATCCTAACAACCTATAAGAATTGCTAATATTGCAGTTTATGTCTGTTGCCTCTTCTCCTTTGGCCAGGTATCTCTATTAACAACCAGGATCCATCTTCTCCCTTATTAGGTAATTGAAAAGCAAAGGTGTCACCTCTAAGCCTTTGTTTTCTAAGGCTTGGTAAATCCCATTGCTACAGTCTATTTTTGCACATCATGACATCCAGCTCCCAAATCATATTATCATAATAAACAGAGCTATCTTCCCAGTCTTCAGAAAAGATAATCAGAACAAGACAGGATCTATTTGCTTACTCATTCTTAGAGAGCACCCTTTCATAATATGTACTTGACTTTACCTCATGAACCCAAATGGGAACAATGGGATTTGTGAAAGTCCTGTTTCTTGTGAGTGTAACAGCAAAAAAGTTCATTTATTACCATTTTATGACAAATATTCACCCTAACAAAATTCGACTAAGGAATCAACACTAGCAGAAGAACACATTTTTTCAAAAGGAAGTAATGTATCAGTTTGTATCAGTAAATTATTAATTGGTGCAGCAGTTGAACCAAAAGGCATAAGAAGTGAGCTTGTATCATGTACTCAATACCTGTCTTGTCCTTCAGAACAAAGACAAAGGTTGCTTCTTTACAGAAGACCTAGCATTTGGTTCTCTGTCTCTACTGTGATGCTCCCCACCCCTACAGTAATATGAATTGCAAACGAAATGCATTAATTGGGTGCACAGCAAGACACTGCAAACTGTGGAGGATTGCTTTAGATTTAAATATGTCAAGGAACTTAAAGGGGCTAATAACTAAGAAAAGTGATTCAGTAGTTACAAAATCAATTTTAAAAAAATATTTGTCATATTTTGATGGATTCATATTCCAGTTTGGCAATAGTATTAAGTTTGAGCCATTACAAATTTTTATTAAAAATTTAAATAAAATAAGAAATAAAGAGCCAAACCATGAAATAACAATGAGAAATACTTACAAAATTAAAAGATAGTATTATCACCAAAACAACTGTATGCCAGCATATCCATGACAAAATGTAGGCTGGAAATCCTGTTATTAAGCACTAAATTAATAAAAATCTGGAATCAAAAGAGCAGAGTAAAAGCAATTTTTTAAAATTATTCTAAAAATGGATCTTGATTATTTCACAGAAAAGATTCTTGTCTCATGGTTTTATATGACAGAATAGAACTGATAACACTTGTCAACATCAGTCAGCAGCTGAATGTCTTCCCACTTGCTTCTGCTCAGATGTTAAGTCTATTTTTGAAAGTTTTAACACTGAGAAAAAGCAATATCTCCTGTTTCTGTCCATGCACCTTATTCAATCTTATAAATCTAAAAAACACTTAGAGAATCATGAACTTTGAGAATTAAATAATTACGTTGCTAAGGAAATACTTTTAATAATATATATGAAAAGCCAGTACACTGCAATGTTCCCTCCAACAGAATTTTCATAAGTGTTTCTGTTTAGGAAAAACATACCATGACTGAAGACTTTCATATGTTTAGTTCAAGAAAATCTAAGTTTTAGAAGTAGTGGTTTGAACCACTACAATAATCGTATGTCCTTTAAAAGAAAGCCTAGCTGGGCAACATCCATGCATCATCTTATCTTACTAAAGAGCATCAGATGCTTTGTATGTTTTAGAGGAATAAAAAGTTTTGCCCAATAGATACGTCTGCTCAATATACAGAAAATACAGAAGAAAGCAACTGTAGAAAACTCTTAAACATGGTGGTGTATAACACAAATACTCAGATCTGAAGGGACTAGCATATAACTATTTCTCTCCACTCATGGTATCACACTGAAAGCAGTATGTGACTGAAACTAGATTTCGCATGGGTAAGGAAAATAAGCATTCTGACAAGGGTACGTTGCTTCACTACGGCGTCACTCTAGCAAATGCCTCTGAGCACAAATTTTCAGAATTGTTTCCAAATTTAGGATTCTAAAGAAAGCAATATTTGTGTAGTTGTGGACAGAAATATTATACTTTATCTTCAATTGGACAAAATATTCAGTATTTTCATTAAAAATCTAGTATCTAAAGGATTATCCATGTATCTGGCCAGATCAGTGAAATACCTAAACAGTAGTTTTTCCACAATCATTCAGAAACCTTGCCCAGAACAGAACATACCAGATTATCTTTTGCTAAACATGTTACATTTGTGATTCCCTATTCTGTGATGCATGGCAATTCAATTCCAGACAATTCAAGATGTTAAGCATTTTACATAGGCTAAATTTAACATTACTGCTACCCAATTACAGTATTTGTATAAAAATCAAGCAGCTCCAAGAATTGCTAATAGAACTTCAAAAACAGCAGAAAGCAGGATATTTATTTATCTGCTACATTTAAGTCCAACATTACACTCAGATCCATGAACTAATCAGCACATTTTTTTTAGATCAGACAGAATCTAAATGTTAGTATTACGAGATGCTGAGACAATTCCATCTCTTAAGTTACCAAACATATGAATGAGGGAACTTTCCTGTTTGGTGGTATTGAAATTACCTATCGTTAGGTGAACAGCTTAAAAATATTATTCACTCTGCATGTATATTTATTATTATAATTACCTTAATTTATAATTTAACTGATTTTTTGGAAACATGCCTGCAGTATTGATTACATAATTTCCCTCTGGGGAAGTAACCAGAATCTTCATTAACTAATAAAATACATGTATATTATTCATAAACACAATATCAGAACCCAAGGACTTCATTATTTTGTGAGTTGTAATACTGTAAAACATACAAAAATTTTAAAGTAAAGCTTAACATTAAACTAATGAAGACCTAAAACTAGACTGTAATATGGTGACATAATGTCTCAAACAATTGCCAAAATGTAAAACATTACTAAGATAACAAAGGCAGGGTACAAAGAAAAAAAAATCATGCTGACAACCAGAAACATCCTAAATATTTCCAAATGAACAGTCAACTACTGTTTTTCCAACAGAGAAAAGAATTGGTGTTTAACACAGTAATTCCCAGGGATGTCTGGTTTAAGATGGATTTAAACATCAAAATAAATTTTGTAACCTAGACTCTGTTGCTGTCCATGTCAAAAACTAGTAATTTTCAACTACAGATTGTAAAAAAAAAAGTAAATATAAATTGCTCTGTCATTTGCACAGAACTTGTACTATTGTTCTTGTTCTGTCACTTGTACTGTTGTATCTGTGCTTATTTCTTCACATTACAAAATTGCACACATTACAAAGTAGCACACCCAACAGGTATTCTTCTGACACTTAAATTTGACACTTACATATTACTGAGAGGAAGTTTGATATGAACGTACCAGCTGAAAACATCTTTTCCTGTATCAAAGCTGCATGAAGTCTTTCATGCTCATTAGTTAATTTAAATGAGCAATCAGAAGTCATGCACTTTCAGTTCATTAGCCATTAAAAATCATAACTGCAGAACTGTGTGCAAAGTATTAAAGTTAAAAGTAAGCTGAAAAAGTAGGGAGGCTAGAAGGAAAAGGGATATTGTACCCAATGTAATTTAAACAGTCCTATAATATACATAAAAATTATTGGTATTTTTGTTTTCTTCCCACCATGACCAAAATTCAACATGAAAAAAGCAATATACATTTTGAAATTACACAAATCCTATCTATCCAATGCTGCAGATATATTTTCATAATGGAATCAGTTCAGACAAGTCAACAGCACACAGTAGCAAAACTCCAACATGAGTGTTAATTACAGTAGCTTCTAAGACACAGAAACAGTCGTTCACCACAAATTAGAAAAAATAATGCTTTTTAAAATGGCAACAAGGAAAGAACAACAAAAGTTAAATTATAATCAAAGACAGAAACTTTTTGATAAAATTAATGTCAGTGATGTAGTATGCAAGATGAGAAATAGAAGGCAGTATAATAACACAGGGAAATAATAACATCCTTAAATTCTTTTTCAACCAGAAGGAACACATTGTCCAGGGTTTTTCCATTAGGAAGATTAGCATTCAATTTAAGTCCTACTATGGCACCAGGTTTTTTATCTAGCAGGAAAAGTCTTGTAATATTTTTCATACGCCTACCAGTTGCAGAATATGCGACCACAAGAAAGTGAAATAACCATCAGATTAATTCTGACTAATAAAAAAGTCCAGATTCAATAAATAATGTAGCATGACAGGCAGGCAAGTTAATCACTGTGTCATAAGAAATGCTATGAACCTTGACTATTTAGATTGAATGCTGTCATTTTAAGGATGCATCTAATTATAGAAGATCCATCTCCTTTGAGCTCTCAGAGCCATCAAACGTCCAAGCCATGTTATGAAAAGAACTGAGATTTCAGTGTTGAAACTGATTCACATTATACGACTTCAAAAAAATCACTGTCTTCAAAGGTAGGGCAACTATCTGTTGATTCTCAGGGCTGCAGTGTGGGATTAAAGAGCTGTGGTATACTTCTGTAAGAATGCCCAGTGCTTGCTTTAACTCCCAAGTGCTCTTTCAGTGTAGACAGCTAAAGGGAAATACCTTACAGAAACATGATGAGAATAAGCCTCTTGAAAGTCCACATATGTAAGCTAATTTCTCTTAAGAGAACATGTTTTTTTGAAAAGCATGCAGATTTCTAAAATACAGAACAGGACTCCAAATTTGATCTTTCCGTATCCAGCAAGTAACTGTTGTACAACACACTTCCTGTAAAATCAGTTCCAGAAACTTCCTCTAGAATAAGATCTTTTTGATCTACTCATCTGGTGAACTTGCAGTAGTCTGGAATCCATCCATGGGAGACAAAAATACCACAATAAGAGGCAAAGAGAATTTTGAAAGTGAACAACGTTTGTAACAGGTTGTTCTGGCTCAGAAGATCTCCAAATAAATTCCAGAAGTTACCTACAATCACAAACACAGGTTCCAGCTGCCTAATCACCATGCCTAGTGCACTCTCAGATACCTTTGGAATCTGAGACACTCAACAGGTGAGCTGCATGTCTTCTGAAGGCTCGTGTCACTCTGGAGCAGCAGCTGAAGGTCAGGTAGCATAAACCAGAGGATTTCAAACAGCAGTGGATGTCTATATGAATCTCATCTCAGATGTCTATACTGTCAGCAACAACAAACTGTTCTGATAAAATATTCAAGATGTAGAAAGACATCTCAGTAGTGAAGAAATAAATATGAAAGTTTTACACAACAGAAAACACAGAAAGCCAGCTTGATTCAGCTAGCTGACTGAGGGGAACTGAAAGGGACGTAAATGCTATGCCTCTTTTATAGCAGCATTAATCCCAGGAACAGGAGAAATACTTGGGGAATGTTCAAACTTTGTTCTCTATTGCCTGTGTACAAGGAAATCATGACAAGAAAAGTGGAGGTATTACAACTGCTTCCATCTAAGAGGGAGTGGTGGATGGCTGACAAAAGGCACCTTGAGGAGATATCTTAGCTTGACCACAAACTCAGCATGAGCCACAGAAAATATCACTGTGACCCAGCTGTGATTTTAAAAATAAAATCACAGGGGAGCTGAGATACTTCTTTTTTACACTACATGTGTAACATATGGAAGAGATGAAGAAGAAATATGTCTCCACAGCTAAAAGCTCCAAAAGTTGCACTTATGTACTTTCTCTCAAAAGAGAAATAAATTGTCTGAGACATATAGAAGTTAGTGTAGCACAAACATTGGTAGCTTTTCAATGTTTCAGAAAACTGTGGTTCAAAAAACCAAAAGGAATATGCTAACAGGGTTGTAAAATTCAGGTTCTAAACCAAAGAATTAATTTAACAGGTAAGCCTACTTAGTCTGTAAGGCCTTGAATGGTAGGTTCTGTGTAAAGCAAGAGAGGGAGCACGATATTTAAAGACATACTGAACATGCTAAAATTATAAAATAGTCTCTGCAAATGGGAAAGTAAAATTTTCTGTGGTAATGTGCTGATTTGCAGTCTGCAAATCTGAACTCTTGAAATATTGTTATCCATATGAAAGCAAAAACCTAACAGCTTCTCAAGAAACATAGGCCCTGAGAGATATATGACAAAAAAGCATAATAAATTCCAGTGTAATGTTATTTTTTATTCGTAGCTTTTAGGAACATTGCTGCTGCCAGACAAACTCTTTCAACATATGGATAGATCTGAGCAAAAAAGTTGCTTAGAAAGACTGAGAAAGAATCATTAAGTCAGGCTGAAGTTAGAAAAAGTGAGAAGAACATTTTTTATACTCCCTTCAAGATTTTTGTATTATAAAGGTTTTCCCAAACACTCTTGGAAGTTCAGTGATTCTGATAATTTACTAATTAGAGGAAGGATACTAAACACAAAGATATTTTATTATCTCTGACTTAAATTGAAGTTTTCACAAGAGAAATAAATTTCCATTAACATCTGGGAAAATGAAGAGCTTTCTAAATAGGTAGAACTCTTTTCTTTCATTTTATTTTATTTCTCTAGTGATACACTATGAGCTCACCAAGTGGTTTACTCTACTTTTTATTTACAAACTGAACAAGATCAAATCCAAACAATAAGAAGGAGAAACAGTTGATTCAAGGAGAAAGCTGGCTGAACTTAAATCATCTATCTATTCCAATACAATTTTAAATTTCAATAGTTCATTTTAACCCTAGTGTGTTTCATCAGATTTTAAAACTAATCAAAAAAAAAAGTGGGATCATATCCTTAATGCCTTTCTGACATGACAGATGAGTTAACAGTGAAATACATTGTCCTCCAGATTTCAGCTGCCTTCTCTTTGTGTTATTCAACAAAGTTATCATGATTCATAGCAGCAGCAAGGTAAGCTCATTAAAACAGTTAGCAAGACAATAGTTTTGTGCATTGCAGTCCGTATTAGATGTGCCCAGTTCTGGGCTCCTCAATCCAGCAGTGATGTGGGCTTACTGGAGCAAGCCCACAAAGACAAGGAAGGCCTTGGGGCATGTATTTGACGATGAGGAGAAGCCAAGATTACTGCTGTGTGTGATGTGAAGGCTCAGGGGGGTCTTACCAATGTGTATAAATTCCTGAAGGAGCGAGCAAAGTGAACAGACCCTTTGCAGTGGTATCTGGGTACAGGACAGTGAGTACAAACTGAAAGATGGGAAATTGACTCAAGCATAAGAAAAAACCTTTTTTACAGTGAGGTTGGTCACACGCTGGTACTGGTTGCCCAGAGAGATTGCAACATCTCCATGCTTGGAAATATTCACAACCTGACTGGGTATGGTGCTAGGCAACCTGCTCTAGTTGACCTGTCTGTGAACAGGGGTTGGGATGACCTCCACAAGTGTCTTCCATTTTTAACGATTCTGATTCTATGTGACATTATATCAATGGCAGGTTCTCAAAATTCATCTCTTCTTTCTTTCCCTTCCAACATACATTGTTCTCCTAAATACAGATTAAACTAAATCAATAGAAAACTTCTTGGATTTTTTCATATTCTGTGTCAGATACTACAATCTCCTTTCCAAAGTCTGTGTTTTCTAATTTAAAAAAAAATAAAGAGCTATGACAAGCCACCTTCCTCAGCCCCTAGTATTACATACCCATTTTTCTTGAAACTCCTCTTCCTATTACTTCCTATCACTTCCTTGAAACTCCTCTTCTTCCTATTATTCCACAAGTCTAAGTTTCTTTTGGACCTTCTGAAGATTATCCATAACTCGCAACCCATTCAAACATTAAAATACTTCCTTCCGTCTCCTACATCACTAATGACAGTAATTTTAATACTTAGTTTTCACTCATTGTTCATTAATTTTCATTCATTAAATCTGTTTTCTTTTTTGATATTGAAGCTCAACTGAGAATTCCTTTTAGTTTCACTGATTATATTCTTACCAATAAATAATTTCCTAATAACCTTTTCTATTTTGAAGGTATAAATGACACAACAAGCTGATCAGCTACTTTATAATATTCATAACTGTTATCAAGGGTCTTATATCTAGTCTCTCACCCAGAACAATGATGAATCTTAGAACCAGATCAGACTTAGAAGAACATATGTAAAAGCAAATTGATCTTCTAGTAGGAGTCCAGCATTTTGCAAGCAGATTGCCTTGTCTTGTAATATGAAAAAGGAATTGAATGGAAAGTAGCATTTATAAATTTACTGCTGAAAAATAATCGTTTTTTAAAAAGGATTTTAAACCTAGGCTTAAATCAGCCATTTCACATTGACAGTGCTGCAAAATTGCTCTAAAATGCTTTAGGAAGTACTTTCTGTCTTCTTCCATGACAGAGTAACTTCTAATAAATTGTCTATGTGTATCAAAAAGGACTCAGAAGCTTATTCTATGTAACATAAGGAATCTAACGTAATTTAGATGGCATAGAAAGTAATTAATAATTTACCAATTTTTTATACTGTTGGGATCTAAATACTTTTAATTGAAAAGCTCTCTTCCCTGATATTCTTTTTTTTATGCATAAGATTATAATGTACTTTGTTTTTCTAGGAAAAATAAAATGTATATTAGTGATCTGTTTATCTTGCAAATTACAAAATATAACTTTCTATGTAGGTAAGAATACTGTGGCAAGAAAAACACTTTCCAGGGACACATCCTATTTTTCCTTTTTTTCTTTTCTTTTTTTTTTTTTTTTAATAAATAAATAAAGCTTGCCTGGGGCAAGTCCTAGCACTCGTACCACAGTGTGTCAAGTTTCAGCCAAGAGCAAATATTTATGTCTGCATGCCACATTAAAACATCTTGAAGCAATAAAGATGCATTCAGAAGACGTTTGGGGCCATCTAGTGGAACTGGAGTGAAGTCAGGCAAAACCTGGGGATCATGGATGTGAAATGCAATCAGTTTGGCAGAAAAAGGAGAGACGTGCTTCATTTTTAGCAGTTTTTTCCTCAAATACATTATGTAACTTGACACAACTTTTGTTATTCAAGTTTAAGAAAAAAACAGCTATACAAAGAACTTACTGTCAATGTAAAGTTCGAACCTGCAGAATGTTCTGAGTGTTTCTTTTGGAACATCATCTCTAAAAATATATAAATCCAGAGTAACAAGGAAAATGTACTGCATAGTGTGAGGCATGGCAGCTACAGGAATTAACTAAAAGACCTGAAGTATTTTCTTTATCTTCAAATTCTGTTGTTTTAATTTGCCAGGGGAAGTTATACAGTGATCAAGAATTATAAATTAAATAAACATACACTTCCTTTCTTTGAAGAAGCAATTCGCATCGTATGTCAGACATATTCTTCAATATATTCTTTTTAAATTGGCTCTTGATTTTGACATTGGAATCGTGTGATTGATTGATTTCAACATCAGCCTCATGGCAAAATTTCCACATCACATCTGCACACTGAGAATTACCTCAGTTTTGTATTTATTTCTGGGTGCAATTTAAACATTACTTGCCTTAGTGTGCAAACCTTTCTACAGAATTAATCATGGTTATTTCAACTATTTCGTCAACAGAGTTTCAGATAAGATCATACAAAGATTGGGGGTTATCAATGTACCCATATACAGAGGGAATACACTCTATCATCAGCGTTGTCTTCAAGGATAGAACAAATGCTGGAGTTTTCAGAGTCCAAGTCTATTTTTCAGTCAATGATGAGACCATATTTGGTTTTCCTTCACACAATAGAAAATTTTTTAGGTGGAGATAATAGAAAAGGTCATAAAACCCACACTAGTTATAGAATGACACTGCAAAATCTGCAGAGATTTTTGATATCTCTGTATTTGTTACTCGCTAGAGTTACCTAAATGTACACAGTTGTCACAAGTTGGCTTGAATTATTAGGAGTTAAGTTGAAATCAAATTAAATATTGGATAAGCAAGATTTATAAATTTCTAATAGTCTTTTCCCTGGTCATACCATTTTTAATTCTCATCACTTTAAAGAAGAGTTTCTCTCTTATATAAGTCTTAACATGAAGAATTGGAAAACAAGGTATTATTATCTTTTCTGCTTCATTACTCCCCCTTTCTTGCACAGTTGAACTTCAATGGTCTTGCTGCATGGGAAGAATCACAACTCCAAAGAAGGTGGCTTTGTTGAATTTTATACACATTACTTGAGTAAGGGGGCTTGTTGTTAAGGGCTGTAGCCGTAATACACCCATTTTTATACCCAGGCAGGGTGACAAAAGACATGTTGGAAGATAAATGTGAATTATTATTCTGTTTTATTATTAGAATAATACTATAATATATAGAAAGATTATGTAATATCAGACAGAAATCTATGGGAAATTAGGTTTTATTAGCAGTTCTCAGAATTAATTTCTCAAATTCTCTATTTGTAACACACTGCTGTTTTAGAAAACTGTGGTGCTTTGTGATTATGAGATTTTTTCTAAATAACACTTCTATTAAGGGTCCTTTCATATCATCTATGATGTTTAAACATTGTATTCTATAAATTTTCTAAATATTATGTAATGTTTTTTCTTTAAATTCCACTAATATAATGTAACTATGCATTGCAGTATGTTGTCACTCTCAACTTATTTCCTTCTGAAGAATACTTTGGAAAAATTAAACCTACTGTCATACCATACTAATTTAACTTATTTCATGGTATTTAAATCAAGAAATTGACCATTCCAAACCCCACCTCGTTAACCAGACTTTCACTACTCTATAACTGAACATAGACATTTGGAAGTTTGCATATGTTAGAGTAGAAAACTTAAAACCAAGAAAAGTGTCTGATTCATAATATATTTACTTGATATTATGTGACTTATTACAGATAAATTGCCATCTGGAAGGCCCAAAGATAGTACTGTGAATTATTGATTTAATCTGCAGAAAAAATAAATCATACATCATTAGCTGATTCAAGATGTTTAAAATATTTTCTTCTCAGAAGCATTCCTTAAATATAAACACTATTTCCACTTTCAAAAACTATCTTTGTTCAATGCAATATGTTACTTGTCAGTATTTTAGAAAATCTGTCATACTTGAGGAATTCCAAGGCTTTCACTGCTTCATGTCTTCTATCCTCAAAAACCTGTGTCATATTCTTTCACCATTAGTCCAAAAGACTTTTCTGTTTGGAAGTGGCTGACACAATTTAATCAACCAGAGAAGTCACTGTCAAGTGGCCTGATACATTCTCTCCCCTGAGAAAATAAGCTGCCACTACAGCTTTTCCACTGTCTGCTAAGCCAAGAAGTGAAAAATGGAGGCTTGGAATCAAAAAGGATTTCCCACACAGGAGTTCAAACCAGAAAAAAACCCCAGTTAAATATTTATAGTGGTAGGCCAGTAACTCTAAAACCTGCTTTCCTCACCTACTAAAAAAGACATTGCAGGCACCATTTTGCTTTAGTTTATGCTATATAAAGCCCTGGTATCATTAATGATACTGCAGTGGTTGTAAACTTCAATCTGTTCATTCAAATGAATTTGTATTTATTGATGAGGACCCAGTAGAAACAAAGAAAGGCTGCTGGTCTAACAGCAAAGGTAGGAAAGCATAAATCCTCCCTCCAGCATAAAATTTGTCTTTAGATGCAAAAACTGCAAGTGTTACATTAAAAAAAAAAGGTGAATAAGCAGTGAGACAGTTCTATACTGGTGGGATTCTATCAGCAGATGTATAAGGCAAGGAATTGGTTAGAAAAAAAAATCTACATTCTCTCTTTCAACACCCACATTGTCTTTAGCCTGGAGTCAACCTCACTAGCTGTATCTATGCAAATAACTGGGGACAGGATGGCACAAAGCACACTATTCTATGCTCATATCCCTACCTAGACACTCTTCAGAGGCTATTCAATCGTCCCCATTGGAGCTGTGAATCTCAAACCAAGGACATTGTTTGAAAGAATGCCAACCGACGTTCACCCAAAATGCGTCAGGGGCTACTCTAACAGATTGGAGATTTCATTCTATCCCTTGCCAGTCCCTAGGACCATGCCTTGGCCCTGTCCATACAGTATGAAGGTGGACACTCAGTGCTGTTACAGTTCTAGATGGAGCATATGTTAATTGGTTGGCAATGGTGTGTTTTAGGTTCACATTTTAGTCCTTTACTTCCCATTATAGCTACCCTTTTTGTAGCTTTAAAGGATATTTGTGGAGCACAACAAAGCTCTTAAAGTGGAAAAATTTTGCAGGACAATTTAACACAACATCCTGGTCCCTCAGGATATCCACGCAGAACTTGGTATATTTACACTACTGAACAAAATGGTGACAATAGCTCTTCCCCAGTCCCAAAACCACATAGCATCATCTGTCTAATCCATAATATTTAGCTCAGTTAGTCTCCAAAATAAAGTTCATGCCTACTGAGAATGGTGTTTGGTCCATCCTAACTTCTAGACTGGGAATTGGGGTATGAGCTGGCACAAGCCAAAAGCTTGTCACAGTACAGATAATTGAGTTCTGGTATCCCAACGCATTCTAGGAGACAGTTTAATGTACTAATAAAGATGCAGCCACAGGCAAACAGACTGTGGCACTCTGTATTATAGCTATTGCCTAGAGGTCTCTTTCTTACCATGTTCCTGGTACCATTTCAATGGAAGAGAAAGTACAAGGAGGTGGGAAAATAAACCCAAAGCTCGCCTCATGACATGCAGACAAGACACAGCTAGAGTGGCCACCCCAGCTCAAGAACTGGTGTTCCCAGATACTCATCCACTCAATAATCACTTAGATCTGGTCTTCCTGCCTTTCAGTCTATTTTCATGAACAAACAGAATTTGGCTGTAAATACAATTCAATAGACAGAAAATAATAAAATACATTGTGTCATTTCCAGACTGATATTTTGTAAATCCTCCCTATTCACAAAGCACTCTTATAAGGTACGTCACAAACAGCTGTACAAAGAGAAATGCTACTGTTCAAATCAGAGCCAGATGTTTATTTCATTAAAATAGCTTTTATAATTCAGGTGCAAGAATATAATTTTACTGTTAATTTTTTATTCACAGTAATTAAAATATTAATAGGTGTTTCTATGGCATTTTACAAACATGTAATTTAATAATTTGTATTGAGTAGGTATCAAAGCAATAACAAAGAATAAGAAATATATTTCTTATTTATATAAGAAATTGGGTGGGATAACTTCATTTGCTAACTTTAATATTAACTTTATTTATTTTTTTTTTGTTTGTTCTCAGTAAGAATGGTTACTGTTTCAGTGAAGCCAGCAGTCTATCCCAGTTCATTTTCACTATATTTTGCTATCAAAGCAATGACAAAGGGAGAAAGTAACTACTGTAAATCTCTATTTCAAATCAAAATCCAGTTATAATTCAAAATGTAGAAATTTATCAAAGGCCTTTCCCTTCTAGCAGTTTTGAATCCAGTCCTGTTTGCCTTCAGTGCTGTATGGGAGAATGAGAAGATCCTGTTCAGAATGATAATGACAAGCTGACTGGGTAAGCCTGCCCAGAGGAACTCTGTATGTGGTGCAATCCAAATCACACTGAGCGAGGCTGCGCTATACAGCGCACGTGTAGCAACACTGGACTCAAAATCATATATTCAGTGAGATGGGACACATATCCAGTCATTTGGACTCTGCCTTCTCTTCAGAGGGAGAAGACAGAACAAAGAACACATTGGACTCCTTTTACATAGGTTGGCCTTGATGATCTCAAAAGGCTTTTCCAACCTAGTTAATTCCGTGATGTACGGAACAGGTTTACCCTGCATGCACACACAGTACTCAGGGCTTCCTGCTATCTTAAAATACCCCACCATTTGGTTTGCTTAAATTCCAACATAAGCCGCTTGAACCACTTAGAATGTATTTGGAGGATATAAATGGGACTTCAGTAGTGCCAGCCGTCCGTATTATCTGTTATGTCCCTGGCTGTAACAAGCTATTTTAATGATAAATACAGCAGAGATATCACAATGCAAATGTACACGTGTTAGGTCAAACTTCCAAAAATGACTAAGAAAGAATATATAGTTTAACATTGCATTCTCTGTATCAATACTGTCATAAAAACTCCCTGTAACCCATACTAGATAATTACACATAACTAAAATTTGCCTGTTTGAAAAATAAACAGTTTGAAAAATGGGCTATTATTCTGTGTGACCAAGTCATATGGATTTAGGTTTATGATCTATAGTACTTACATTCTAATTTTGAATGCTTCTTATCCTCCATAGCAGTTTAAATCCAAATAAGCTAACTTAACATCTAGGTGATTTGATCAGTCTCTTTGACTCCACATAAGCAAAAATATGAGAAAATCTTACTTATCTGGCATCAGTTTCAGCTGAGATGAAAACCATGCAAGATCAGATAAGAAAGAACAACTCTTTTTTCCAGTGAAGGTGGTCAAACATTGGCTGATTGCCCAGACAGATTGCAGAGTCCTTGGATGCATTTAGAACCTAAATGGACACAGCACTGAGCAACCTGCTTCAGTTGTCCCCTGAGTGAGTAGGGGTTTGGACTGGATGACCTCCAGAGGTCCCCTCCAACCTCAACAATGTCAGGATGCTGTGATTAATCACTAAATGTTATCTGTAGTTTACATTGCCTGAACTTTTACTTTTACACTCTACGGCACAAAGAATGTAGGAGAGTAATAATTACTCTTAATTTCTGAAAACATTTATTGCCAGTCAACTGATGTTTAAATAGTTACACAGTAAGGACAAAAGAAAGTTAGGACAGAGTAACATTATCTTTGGATCCAAAATTTTACATAATGAATGTCAGGTAAATTGATATTATTATCATATCATACTCTTCCCTGAAATAGCATACATTAACAGTTAAACATAAATTATACAAGCATAAAGTAATGAATGGGTATTTTTTCATACTAATTTAAACAGGCAGTATTCATAATTAAACACTTACTCTCATTTCTTTCTTTTTCCCCTTAGGCTTTTTAATTCCTATTTCAATGTAACTGTAGAGGGAAAAAAGTCACAGTAGATAAAGTATGTTCGTTTATATTCAACTTAAATAGGAAATATAAAAATACTTTGGCCTCACTGTGAAATCCTTACCTAAGGATTGAGACACAAAAAAAGGATATGGGTAACATCACTTCAACTTACCAAAACTTGAAACTAAATGTAATGCCTTGTCACCACCACAGAATCCAAAATCCCATCAGGCATAAGGCTCCACACATTTGAAGGCTTGAAGACACTTCCAAAGGGCTGCTCAGAAATCCCACTCTGCCAGGAATTGCCTGCAGATAGCCAGCAAGAGATGCTACAACATATAACTGTATGAAACACAATTGCACAAACTAATTTACTGAGACAAGGAGAGAGAATGCCCTCTGCCAGCTCTCAGCTCTGAGTCTGAACTCTCCCTGAAGACTGCTGTGCATCTTCTCATGGCTGTAGCTAGTGACAGCACCACCCGTCTCCAACACAGCAGCACAATGACTAATACACTTGTACTAAATCACTGTGGTTTAAGTTCTAGTCTACAGTTATTTTTTTGAAACACTACTCTGATACATTGCATTTATGTGTATATGTAAGTCTATAGAGTGGGAGTTTCATGGCCAGATTTATTCTGTTCCAGAAGAGATTTCTGTAAACGGTCAATTAAAATCTGGGTTTTGAAACAGGTTTTGCTGTCGAAAGCAGCTGAACCATGGAGATACTATGTGTATAACAGAAGATAAGCACCATTATGTATATGCCAGACTTTATTTCTGCAGTATTCTTTTTCAGTGAAATCTGACCAAAATTTCTGTGCAGTCTTCCACCGAGCTAAGCAACAGCTCATGCTGGATATCTAAACTAGTTAAACTAATTTTACTTAAGTTGAGATCTGCCAGCTAGCTAACCTTGTTCATGAAAAAAAGGAGTTCCTTAATTTCACAGGGAAGTGACTGATTCCACACAAATGTGGCTTATTGGTCATTCAGAATTTGAATTCAAATTACTGAATTCTGTTTCGCAGCAGCCCATTAGGTCTAGCAGTCCTCAAAAAAAACAGAAGAAAAAAGGCCACTGGATGTTTTTGTTGCTCCCTAAGGCAGTAGCAGCAAAGTGTGCATGAAGATTATGAGGATCTTGACTATTTTTGCTGTGCTCTGAGGTTCTTCAGAGCAACAGTAAAACTGAATAAATCTCACTGTTTTGACATACTTGACAAAACAGAGACCTAACGGAGTCGTATGTACATTTGGGAAGATTATTCATTATTTGCACAGAATTTCAGGATAAGAGTCCTGAAAGCTCTTGCTCAAATTCACTGCCTGCTGTGAGCACCATCACTCTCACTGGTGAAAAATCCAGTTTTATCTTGCTGCTACTGACAGACCTGTTGTTGCCTTCTCAGCACAGGAACAGCTGAACTCTGTTACAGCACTCCACGTGAGACCAGACAGTTCTAAGATCAGCTCTGAAAAGCTTTACGGGGTGACAAATTAATTACTGCATTAAAGAAAGAAAAAAACCCTTTGATCATCACTATTTCCCAGAGGAGCAACTTGGCTGAATAAAACTAAGGTGTCTTCTCAAGCAGGCAATTTCCCTTTCCACTGTAACACATGGTAGGGAGGAGTATTTCCATACAACCTCCTCCTCCTCCTCCTCTTCCCTCTCCTTTCTGTATTTTCAAGCAGATTTTAGTTGCTCCACAGTAATTCACAATGACAAAACCCTGGCAATGCTAAGGCAGTTTATAAACCCACAGGCCAGGACATCCCATCAACAGAGACAGCTTAACTGGTCAAGGACAAGGGCCTGGAAGGAGCAGTTGCTGGCAGGTTTCATGAAGGTTTTCTCCTTTCCCTCAAACCAAACACTGTGACTGGCCCTCCTGACCCCAGCAAGCCCAGGGTGAGGCCCAGACAGCCCTATCCCTCCCACCAGGATTCAGCTGGGGTAGTCAGGAGCCAGACAATGCCTTCCTGCCTCCTGCTGCTCAGCTGCCCATCCCACCTGCTCTGCCCCAAGGAGCTGGACATGTTCAGGGGCTTGCATGTGTGCTCTGCCAGGGTCAGACCCACAAAGGTGGTGGGAATACTAAAACCTCCTGGCGTTAATTGTTGAACTTGTCAAATGTCCTGAATAACACCAGGTTCTGGGGTGGATGTTACAGACTGCTTTGCAGTTAACAGAAAATAAGCTTTCAAAACTGATAAGACCTCCCTGAAATATGAGGCTTTTTTTTCTCTGCATGAGTCATTCCTTTCTCCTATTCCATGTTTCTGTTTCACGGCTTTTCCTCTAACAGAGGCTGAAGTGCCTATGGAGTACTGAGGAGGGCAGCCAGCTTCCTGGAGCTGCAGACACAGTGAAGAGCCGAGGAGTTCAGCTGGGTTTGTGTGGAGGTCCCTTTCCCTTCCCTTTCGTCACAAGTATAGAATGTCACTCATGATTAGCTTCTTCTTTTACCTAGATTTCCTCAACGGTTTTACTCCTTTCCAATAGGACAGCCAGCACAGGAAAGGGCTCTAAGAACTAACAGTCCTTACATGAAAGACAACATCTAAAAAGTGCCATGTGGACTGGTAAAACAAACAGTGACTTACAAAGTTTGTCCTTACAAAAAAAAAATGTTATTTTATTATCAGTGAAGAAGCATATGTTTAAATAGAAACACAGAAAATGGAAATGCAATAAACCAAAAGAAATACTTTTCATGATAGCATTACTCAGTGCATCACACACACAAACTGTAGCATGAAACAGAAAGGCACAGAAGAACAGCTGTGAAAACCAGGTCATTACTAGCATGAGATACTAAATATCTCTAATTATTGGGAAGGAATAAAAGTCCTAATGCTAACGTGTCTTTGAAGATGTGGAATCAAATATTGTATTTTCTACAGACTTCCTGTTTACTGTCTCTATATCACCTTGTTTCTGTCTTATTTCTCTGGACAAGATAGATATTCTGGCACTTATCTGTCACACAAAGTATTCTGAGCATATGTTACACATGAGGGCCATGTCACTACTTCATTATTATTTTGCTTTTAGTCACATGGTTACATAATCTGAAGTTAGTATTTTTATATAAACATTCTTATGTATGTAAAAAAGCAAACTATAAAAGTCACACTTTGTGTCACAATTTATGCTGCCATATACGTGCACAGAACAAATCAAACTAGATAACAAGCCAGCATTATTCAGGATTCATTTTTAAATGTATAAAATGGCTAACTCTTCAGTGATGTTTTGGGGTTTTTTAAATCTCCATATAATAAAGAATTCCAAGTATACCTTCAACGGTCATAATCTTCATAGCCTAGTGCTATTTAAAATGCAAGTTTGGAAAACACAATATCATATGTTACATTGCATTTTACAGCAAAATAAGTGAGCACCATTTTTTAAGGGGATGCTGATTCAAAATAGTGTAAACACAATAAAGAACTTGCATTCTGTATTTATCACATGACTAAAGAAGCGATACTGCATCTCATCTGAGTGGTCAAAACAGAAAATTCCATAGTAATATTGCATATGAAGTTTCATCTGAGGAATTACCTCTAATGAAAAAAAAAAACCTTAGCTAATTCTTTCAAAGCACCTGAGTTCTTTGGTTTTATATTTTCTTAAAAATTAAGTTCCTTTTGCCAGGCACAAAGAACTCTTTGGCAGTGAAGCTGGAGTAGATCTGCCAGGCAAGATGAAGATCCCAGAGGGAGCTGTGGAATAAAGTGTTGAAGGAAAACCACAGTGGTACCTGACACCTATGTGGCCCAGGCCATGTTCAAGCTGTTACATCTCAGCCATCAGAGGACAAAAGAGATAGGGGCACACAGGCAGATTTGCCCTGCATTAATTCCACAGTCTTCTTCTGAGGGTGGTTCTTCATTTGTTCTTATGGATGCAGCTCAGGAATCCTGTAAGGAATATGGTTCTCTGTACAGCTGCTGGTTGCTGGTCTTGTATTCAGTAAGAAGGATTTTTCTTCTTACAGACAGAAGATATGATCTTCAAAACACCTATTAATGGCAAACCCTGCATAAAATATATGTGTTAAAAAGCAGTAAAATCAGCTGCTCTTTCTTCCCCCTTCATTCTTATTGCCATTTTGTCCTTGATAAGACCATTTCTATCCACATGTCAGGTTTTAAGGAACTATTTACACCAACTCTGAACTCTGAAATCCAGTTCCTCCTAAAATAGCATGCCTTTGGCCTTAGCCATGCAATGTAATGATCCAATAGCTCTTTCTCTATGAAGTCTAGCAACTTTTCAGAAACTAGTGTTTTACCTTGTTTCAAAACTGATCTTTCATGTTGCTTCAAACGTGCTGCCTGAATTGGTGTAAGAGGAACAGTTTCCAGCAGAAAAATATTTAACTCACAACAACAGATAAGGCCAGGTGCTCACAGCTGGGTAATGGACTAATCACACCTGTTAATGGAAAAAGATAGAGAATATAAGTTTTCTTTTGTTTGTAACTAAGATAAAGAGCTATACAAACTTAAATGCAGGTAATATTTTTAACACATGAAAATGTGGCAACATTGAGAACTATCTACAAATGCAGGTTGTGAAACAAAAATCAAATTACATCTGCAAAGCAATCAAAAACCCCATAATATATCCCAATTTTCTTTCAAAGAATTTGTATGTAATCAAACTGTTGTGAAAATATTTATATTAGATTTATTTATTGCTTAGGGATAGCATTCACTTACTAATTTGGCTTTCCGAAAACCACTGGACTAGGGAAAAGGGGAGTGGTCAAACTTTCTTTACCTGTAGATATGAAAGGAAAAGTTTAATTGAAAAACACTTGAGAAAAAAGTATATGACTAGCTGAAAATGTAGATATGTATGCTTTAAAATAGAGATTTGATCTGTGAAAGAAAGAAATTGAAGATTTGGTTGGTTTTATCTGGACTTTTGGGCCAGTTTATTTTATTAGAAGTACCATTTTGAACATTCACACCAAAATCTAAATTTGGGTAATAAAATTATTCAGTTGCAGACCTTCAGTCTGAATGCACCTATATGTTGAGATAACCACTATGGCCACTGTCAAGCTCAGGAAAATTCTCAGATTTAATATACTTCAGTGCAAAGTAGGAAAAAATTAATATTTCCTTGCTATAAGGACCATTGTAGAATAGACTTGTGGCACCACAACAAGTGCTCAGATTTCTGCACTTCTCATTTTTTCACTGAGAAGTGCTCAGAACAAAACTCTTCACAGCCCAACACAGATTAATTTTACCTACCAGTTAAAGAGAAGAGTGTATAAAAGCTGAAGCTCTGCATTTTCAGTGAATGAAAAAAAATTCTGCCTGTATCTCTTATCACTGCATTATGTAAAAAAAAATAAGAACATAAATGTGAAGATTTTTACTGGGTACTTTTTTTTAGATTTAGAACTTTTCAGAAATTTCCCCCAGTCATTAGAAAATAACGGATTTGACAGGATCAAAGCATTCTGCAGGGATATGCCAATTCAGTTGCAACCCTTGAGAGAGGAAAATCTACTCATTTGTGGTCACTCTGCCCACTGCCCATCTCCTGGGTGCTTGGCTGCTAAAGTCCTTTTTCCAGCCAGCTCCTGCTGCTTAATCTCTTGAGCTCTGTGGGTATTTTATAAACAGTCTGGTTGGCAGAGTTCTCAGCCACCATCCAAGCTCATAAAGGAGCTGGTAAGGTTTAGCAATTAATTCCCTGGACAGCTGGAAATCAAGATAATACAACAAAGATGAACTCTCTGGAGCTACTGGCTTACTCTGCAGCCAGCTGGCTCCACATGCCACAGACAACACCAAAAATGCTACCACAGCAGCTTCCCAAGCTCTCTGAGCCACATGGGTACCGAGTTCCTTAGTAACTCAGCTCTCCAGACATTCCCTGTAGCTTCCTTTCTCTTCATCTTACTGGCAATGCTGCTACAGATGCTCTTTTACAAGATGGACAAAAAATTGAGAAATGCATTTTAATTTTACCGGTTTTGTCTTCTATAAATTATGCCTCATACTAACTGTTGTGCTCCTGAAATTTTGTCCTTGTGTTGGATTTTTAACTGAAAAAGAAAAAAAAAATGTTTTTGCAAGGGCTTGCTGGTCCTCTGGCCAACTGGAGGTTAACTTTGATCTTGACAGTTGTCAAATTTCCTTGTTTCTCTCAATTTTCACCTTGCAGTTCTGAAAAGTTTGCCGACACTCCAAAATAGACTTACCTGTTTTTCTTGTCCAAAGAATAAGAATGCTGCTGAAACACTGTCATTATCAAAAATGAAAGGGGATGTTGGAGCAAGAACGCAAATATGGTTCAAAAAATTAGCCCATCCTCTACTGAAGTTTGTTCACCACAGTCTGCTTCTTTTGACAGTTGAAGTGAGCAGTTGAGGAATGTAAGTTAAATGATCATAAATTTTCACTCCATCTACAATTTCAAAATCTTGATTGTCACATTGGTCATCATTTTTGTATCTTATTGATCCACCCTCTAGAATCCTTCATCCTTTATGTACTTAATTGTTCAGTTTTCTTTGGGGAACTTTTGTTTCTTGCCATATTGGATGACATCCAGAGGTTTCAAGCTTGCAGTGGAGCTTCAGGACCACACATAATCTTCAGGAGAGGCTGGCAGCTTATCTTACCTCTGCTTATAGTGAATATGCAACGTTCAACCCGCCTCCCCTGGAAAGCTGAGATCCAAGAAGAACAAATATCGGAGGTAAAAGAACAGGAACAAAAACCTAACATTTATTTTAGAGTTGACAATTTCTGTGTAATACCAACATGAAACTAGACACATGAGCTACCTCTTAGTTTATGCACCTCATGATTATTTCTTGTCTTGCCTGCCCTTTTTTTTTTTTTTTAGTTATATGCAAACTGTCTACTCCTGGGCAAACTGAGCATCAGTCTGCTGTTCCTTTAATAGTTCTTCTGATGCAGCAAAAATCTCACCTGAAGTAAACAATGTTTATCATGAAAAAAAAAAAGAAATCAGAAATTTAATACTTTGTAAAAACTTGTAAGTAAAACAAATAAACAAAAAGCACATACACATCAGCTTTTATTTATGACTTTTCACTTCAAAAAAAAAATCACCTTTTTGTGCCCTGTGTTCCTGCTCTATAGTCCTGAAGATCACATGAAAAAGAAAAGCTCCATTAAATCGGTTTACAGATTAAATATTAATGTGTGCCGGCACACATGCCGTGTTTGAAGTTAGCCGTGCTTTGAGCAGGATCTTGGACCAGGTGACCTCCAGAAGTCAGTCCAGCCTCCTCTGCAATTCAGGGCAAGGCAGCACAGGCATGTCTATCATTGCAAAAGCAGTGAAATGGGGCCACTGCAGGAGCAGGGCAGTGAAATGGCCCCTTATCTCCTGCTGGTGAGGACATTACTAGTCAAGCTCTTCCCCTCTTTCTGACAGAAACTGCTGTCATTATCCTGGCAGCAAGAACTGGCTTTGTATGTCACCTCAGTTGCCCAATTTCACTGTTTTAACCCCATCCACTATGACGAGAGAACTGTGTTGGTATGCAAGGTGTGGCCAGGAGTGGGCACAACCTGTCCCATGTTGCCTCTTCTGCTCAGTAGAGGCAAGCTCTGTCAGAGAAATAGGGCAGGCAGGAGAAGCAACATTTGAAATTGCTGCAGCTAAATCTACTAGAGGGTTTTCACAGGATTTGAATGCAGATAGGAAGGGTAGTTTCTAGCCTGCAGTCCCAAAGCTGCCTGTATATTTTCTCAGGGTCATCAGCTTCTGTGTGTGCAATTACAGCTTCTAATAAATTCAGTTATTTCACATGACACTTGCAAGGAGTTCAGTTCCAAGATACACATCTGCCAATAACAGCAGCCACCTGCCACTTCTCTACCAGCTAGTTCGATTTCTTCCCCTTTTGATTTTTAATGATTCAGTAATGCACCATAAAAATAATCTTTTAATTACAAATCATTTCAAAGAATAAAGTCTCTCTTCTTTCATGGATATGAGATTTCATATACAAAGCAATTCAGCAGGATATTTTTTCATCTTTTCAATAACAACCTTTCTTATAGTACATAGTTCCATTTACTTCAAAGGCACACAAAAAAAGGGGAATTATGCTAGTGACCTATAGTTTATGGCAAAGTATGGGGAGGAGAGTGTTTTGCCAAACAAAAATTAACTTTCTTTTTATGAGCTCTGCTCTAGGCTGTCTGTGCCCATCCTCAGAAGACAAGAACCTAACTTCCAAGCTTTAAAATAGTCAATATAAATTTCAGTGAGTTATATTAGCAGAATTTCAACCTGTACATCTATTAAAATTGCTGAGAACCACTTATTTTATGAAATAGTTTTAATTAAAGCAAGAGACTATGCTGAAGATTTTCAGACCGTATTCTCATTTTTATCACAGGCTTGCAATGATATGGTTCATAAATCTGATGATTTCTTTGTGCCTTAGTTTCTCCCACATGGAAAATTAGATCATTACATAATGCACAGGGATGTTGAGAACCTTAATTTTTGAAGTCTATAAAACATTTCTCGATCTTCACCTAGAAAAATAAGTTTACTCTTTTTTTGTATCTTCTTTCACATATAGGAAGTCAGATGAATACTGAGTTTTTCTGCTTTGTCATGACCAGACTGTGAAAGGTCACTTGTTTTGCATGTCTGCAATTTTGTCTCTGCCCTTTCAGCAGCCAAGAAAACTGATATGACTGGAATTGGTTGTAAGTTTCAAAAAGCACTTACACATCTACTCAAGATACTGCTTTACTATGTACATAGTTTACAATACACACTATTGAAAAACATAAGAGACATGTACTAGGTGACAAAGAATTGTAGAATTTAAGTTTTTAAAAGTGATATTTCCTTCAAGAATGCAAGGCTGATAAAAAATCATGTTTTTATTGCAGAGTCATATTATGAAAAGATATACTTACCACAATCATAATTTTTACTAGTAAGAGTGATTCCCAGAGAAATTTACCAGATAGGAAGGACTGTGTCAGAACCACAGGGAAAAATGGGGTCTTGATCCAGGACCTGCACAGCTTAGACTTTAAGATGGCCCAGGTTTATCCTAGGAAAGATTTTTGTGCTGGTGTAGGACATTGTCTGCATCAGAGGTGCAAGCAATAGACTGAGTGAAACGCTGTGGTATTTCTTCAGTCGGAGACTTAGTAATTTACTTCCAGTGTCTTGATCATCAGTTGTCAGAACTTCATTTTGGAGAACATAAACTAAAGTGATGAGCACAGGGCAATCCATGCGGAGATTGGGAAGCCCACTGAAACCTTCTAAGAAAAACATACCCTGTATTAACTCTGCCTCTTCTTTTGGCTGAGTCCAACAGTTGGTGCCATCCAACACTTACTTCCTGAGCAGGAGGCGATATGGTAGTGTGGGAAAAGGAGCAGCACGGTGGCAGACGAAGTGATAGGGTCATACAGGCTCAGAACAGGGAAGCAACATCTAAATAGAGCAGGATAGAGGGATGAGCGACAGTAGAGGTCTGTGGATTTGTGAGAAGCACCTACAGTATGTAAAGGACCAACTTTTCATGGGCTCTTCCCGTACAAGTACCAAAAGCTATCAGATAAAGCTAGTTGGAGTCACCCTCAGCAAAAGCAAATGTTGTGAAATTCTACTTGAAACATCTACAAAGGTTCTTTGACATTACTTTAGAAAACAAATATTTAAGTTGAACCATTAATTCTAGTAGAACTACCCTTATATTTCTGTGAAATGCAATTTAGCATCTCAAAAATACTACTTAGAAACATTAAAATAATAATTACTTTATGCCTGTGGCCACTCCAGTATCTGCTAGAGACTGCCAGCTGAGAGATCAAAGTCTTGTAAATAGTATGGCAATCCCAAAGGAAAGCTATACCTCTGAGCAGCAAACAATCCCCGGGTTTAATCTTGATTCTAAAAGGCCAAATATTAAGAGTTTATGTTTCCTTATTTTGGAGTGATCTTGTATGTGTGTGGGTGTAATTCTCTTTGCAGTGTAAACACACACGGCTTAGCATTGCAGAAGTTAGCCTAGCATGCTTACGGCAAGATGTCCTGTGGGGCACATTCTCCTGGCTGCCTTTGGCCTGTGTTGCACCGTGCCAGGAGCACAGCACAGCATTACCAGCCACAGGAGCTCAGCCTCTTATTACTTGATTTGCCCTTGGTGCTGAGCTGGCCCAAAGGAGCCTGAGCTCCAAACGAGAACTGCAAGGGATTTGGATAGGAAAATCAACAAATTCCTCACAGCTACTGGAAGTCAGCATATTTGTGCGTCCTTGATGCTAGGCAGGCACAGGTAGGCAGCCACATCAGCATACAGCTGGCTGAGAAGGCTCAAAATCCTTTTTGCACAGTTCTGCTTTGCACTTATTATCGAGCATTGCCACAATACACTCTGCCAGTAAAAGAAGCCATAGCATCATGGCACTGGACATATGGGCCTGGAAGGAACCAGATTCACCTTAAAAACCTTTAAAATAAAATAAGACTAATTTTTTTGCAAATAATGTGGCAATACTTCCATGAAGAACACAGAAGTATGATACTAATAATAAAAATAATAGATAGATAGAACTGATTCACTATAAAACCTGTTTTAGAGCTTACGTGCCCCTTTTGTTAGATTTTTTTCTGGTATCCAAAGCAAATCCTGCTGGCTTCACAATTAACTTATTTTTTTCATGCCACATCATGAGCGGACATTGGAAATAATCAGTTATCATCATTGTAAAGAGTTTTTACTCTTCATCGTCATACACTTCTTTACTTAAGCCTTCTCTAGATCAAATGGAGCTTATTTCACAGGTCATGTTTGCCAGCTGTTCATCAGTTTTATTGTTTCACCTTTGGATTCCCTACACTTTGTCTGTATCCACTGCTTGGAAGTGAGCCCATTATTCCAGCTGAGACCCCAACTATACAATGGAAAAGAAATTAACTCCCTTCCACGTCCTTCTGAGTTTATCCCAGACTGAAATATCTTGATAGACAAAAAAAAAATCTTTAAATCTTTTTCAGTTTAGCACTGACATTAACTCTAAACCTCCCAGCCTCTTTTGTCTTTCACATATTCTGGGGCATCTGGTCACTTTTTTTATGTACAGTACTTTTCCCTTTCTGTTATTGCATTTCTTCGTTGATATCTGGCAGTTTTCCATACGGTAAAAATCAATTTTAAACATGATACTGTCTCCCACAGTTCTTAAAGTCCTCCTTACTCTTTCGAAACGTCATTGAAAACAGCAACAAAAATACTGAGTAGAACTGTATTCGGGACAAATCTCACAGAACTCTAACTTCAAATGTCTTCTCGTTTTTACCCCAAAGCACTGATAATGTCTCTTAGACGGCAGGTTATTTTTAAGCAGTACACACACTTTATGGCAATTAATCAAAGCTATACCCCATTTAGCATGTGAGCATTAAGAATACAATATCTTACTGTTTTTCTACATCTACCAGATCAGCAAAGAAGCCAAATATATAAAGGTGGATTTGATGTGATTTGTTCTTGACAAATCCATGATTATTATCTTCATCACTTTATGATCTACTTGGTGCTTTCACTTATTTGTTTAGACATTTGCTCTGGTATCCCAGTTTATCTGCCTGATGAGTTACTTTATATTTCTTTCTCTTTGAATACAGGTACTAATCTAGAGTAGGGCTCTGAGACCTCTTGGTCCTCCACAAGCATTTGAACACAATCACTAAGAGTTCAGCAGTTGCTTTGGCAACCTTCAACCAGATTTCACCTGACCCTGCTGACTAGAACATTTCTAATTCATCTAAATATTTTTTAACCTGCCCTTTCTCCCTTCTGACCTGTGATTCTCTTCCCTGGTAAAATTAATTGCATCAAAGATCTGATTGCAATTAACCTTGAGGGAGTGAATCTTTCAGCCTTTCCTATGTCATCCCAGCAGACAAAAGCTTCTTCCGTCAAATTAAAAAGAAATATGTTGTCTATATAATACCAGCACCTCAGTAAAGCACTTTCATGACACATCACCAGACATTGTTCCCTTCAGAATTACAATACAGTTGTGCTCCCCAATGATGCTGCTGGATTTGCAGGCCTGGCCCCCTCTCTGCTGGTCAGCACTGACTGTTGTGACAGGACCACAGGATGTCTCACAATCTTCCACAATGGCATTTTACCCCAACACACACTTAAAAGGGCAGAGATACCACACACAGTGTATGACAGAGGAGATTCAAATGCTGTTCCCCAGATCAGGTACAACTGTTTGATTTTACATTTACAAGCAGGAAATCAGTAATCTTTTTAAAACATTCAATATGGCAAGTTCCCATCTGGGCTATGGAGCACAAACACCGCACTTCTCTGTTGAGTTTTTGCTACTGAAACTAGTCAAGTGAGAACCTCTGTGTGTGGAAGTCACTGAAATCGTCTCTGCCATGTCTGTGCCTGTGGTTTCTTCTTTCTGGCGTCCATTGTTTCTCCTGGAGGTGCTATTATTGCTTTGGAGTACAGACAAGGAAAGGCAAACATCACAGTTTGCAGGGAAGAAAGAAACAATGCCAGGCAACCATTACTGTCTCTCTCTCTCTCATGCAAGAAAGAGAAGTAAGAACAAATTCAGCTTGCCTCTCGCACAGTGATCATAACTGCCAGTTTGAGAAGGGAAGAAAGGAGAGTTATTTTCTGCAGGCAGAGCATTGATTTTTTCGCTGAGTGTGACTCATGGGTCTGTACCACACTGGGCTGCGTGATAGAAAGGGCATCCGGATCCACCGTGTGACAAAAAGTCACCCGTCGCAGGTCGTGCTCTTCTAGTGGAGGTCACACGTCCTTGAAAACCTCATATAGCCTCTCCTCATAACCTTACATGACAAGCACCACTGGTCAGAAAAGGAAACATCTGAGTGGCAGTTCCACATAATGGGGATTTTGTGGTGGAAGCTCATGAGATTTGATGGGTAGGATTCATCTGATCAGTCAAAAATGTCTGCATTTCAGCTTGTCACCTTGGTCTCACCTCAGGGCAAATGAAAGAAATGAGGAGTCAGAACAAGGAACATTCCCGTCCCAATTTAGACATCTAAAATAAGACAGATGAATCATATCCTGAATGCACTTATTTCTCCCTGCAGACTAGAGAGACAGTGTGACTAGCTCAGATGAGTGCTGATGTTTAAAACTGGAGGAGACAACGCCCAACCACCAGACCTCAGCCAAGGGTCCTGGCAATCCCAGAAGGCTGAACTGATTATCATGATGGGCTCAATTTCAGCTGCCTCATGCAGAGGTGCCTAGTGCACTGTTAGGCACCTAGGACATCCAAGACATGCCAATGGATGTATCCATTGCATTGTTTGATTTTACATTTACAAGCAGGAAATCAGTAATCTTTTTAAAACATTCAATATGGCAAGTTCCCATCTGGGCTATGGAGCACAAACACCGCACTTCTCTGTTGAGTTTTTGCTACTAAAACTAGTCAAGTGAGAACCTCATTGTATCCATGCAGCCCTCTGCCCAAGGGATGCAAAATTTGACCTCAGTTAAGCAAACTACCAGATCAGGTTGCCCACTGCAGTGCTGCTCCCAGTACAGCAAACAAACCCTACACACTGTCACAGCAGGTGAACATCCTCTATCATGAGATTGGTAATGAAGCAGGGATAGAGATCATGCAAAGCAACCTGTAAGAACAAGCCAAAAAACACTACCTAGTTTGAAGAAACATTAAAAAAAAAACCAAAACAACAGTTCAGGGCAATTAAAGGTAAAATGGGCTCACCAAAATCCACAGTAGTAAGGAACAGCCCAGTTAATTATGCTCCATGATTGCTTTCCTTTAATCCTTTTTTACATGTAATATCACTTTCTTATTTTCAAGACTAATTTCATACATAATACCTTAGTTAATATTGATTTCCACTGTGGGGATTTTTTTGATTTCTTTTCATTTTCACTAGATACCTAACAATAAACCTAGTCTGCATAATCATTATCATACTCCTTAAGACCTTTAAAAATTTCATAACAGGTTTAAATATTCCTCTCTGTAATCTTATGACAAATGATTTTTCCCTGCCTGTTCATATTAAAAATGGATTTCTGTGAATGCACTTATCTGTAGTCTCCAGTCACACATAGACATTACTTGTTTAAACAGCAGAGAAAGCCTTTTTTTCTTCCTATATCCCATCTCTGCATAAAGAAGAGTAAGGGAAGCAAAATACAGCCAGTGGGAAAAGGCATTAAACATTGTATAAATGCAAACATAAAGCATGCAGTACCCATCCAGCAGAAAAAGTGGGATGCACAGGAGTCTATTGCCCAGCGCTGTCTTACCCTTTCCTGCTCCCAGGACAGCCAGGACAATGCTGAGTGGTTTTGAAAATTCTTTCTTTATCCCTGGTTAGTGATCTCAGTGAGGGAGGGGAAAGGCATGGGATCAGTGTGGGATTAAGTAAAAATATGATCAAATATCATTTACACTCAAATCACAGCAAAGCTGATTCAAAATGACATGGAGGAAAATGTTCTCTTATAGGGTGAGAGGTGATCTAAGAGTCTCCTTTCCCTGCAGCCAGCAAAACATCAACTGGACAGGTGAGTTGTTCTGTGGCAAATCCAGCAGAAAGGCTGGTTTCCTGTAGTATCCATCAATATTAGTTCAAGTCTTCAGTGCCTAGAAGGACAATTTCTCATCAAGTCTCTTCTCATCAAGTGGTTAAGATTGAGTATAGCCTGTTTCCAAGATGGCTCTCTAGTGTTTAACAACAGGTGAGTTCCCACTGCACCCATCTCCTGAGGAGGAGAATGATTGTTTACTACCCGTTCACATTTTTACATAAAGTGTTTAAAAACTGCAAATCCCAGAGACCTTATGTCACACCTGGTTGACAATGGCTAAATGGTTCAGAAGTTATTTGAAAGAAATAAACCATGCAATCACGTTAGCTCTGTTCTTCAAAAACCAGGTTAACACAGCTGACCAAAGGAGCAGCCAGCACCGGAGGCAGGCGCTGATTGATAATGATCTGCAAGTGGCACTAAAACCAGAGATTTGGGCCTGGGCAACACTGGCCCACAAAGGCTCAGACCAGGTGTCTCTGGTGTCAGCTGATAGCGGATGTGCCACAGTACAGCCTGGGGTCAGCAAACTTAGGCCCTGCTTTACCTGAGCTTAAATGTCAATGGCCACTGACATCTCATCTCTTAGAAACCAGCACATTTCAGTGTAACTTAAAATCATGAAGCACATTTGTCTCATGGGTTACATTTGTGGATATTCTATTTATTCTAAAGCAAAAAGTATCTAAACTGAAAGATTTGCCTTTTTTAACAATTTAAACCATATTTTAAAAGAATCCATTTTAAGATTCTTATGATTTGAAACAACTCCACTGGCAAGTTAATTCCCAAGAAACTACAGTATGGAACATATAATCAACATACATAATTAATTTCACTTTGGGTCTGACCAGAGGGAAAAGGAAGATAAGCTTTAAGAAGAAAACTGGGAGCACTGTGTAAACCAGGACAGTAGTCTCAAAGAGTATTTTTTTAAGAGAGATGTAACCACTAAGTGTTAAGCATGATGTCAAGACATCAGCTGTAATGCATTTAAACTTTTACAAGGCAAGATTAAGGGATACAGCCTTTATTTTCCACTTTCAGAAGCTGTAGACAAAAACCAGCACGGTAAAGGAATTCCTTTCATCAATGTCAGCTATAAGTTTTCTGCTAATCCAGCTGGGGATGTTTAGAAAAGGTAGTGAACTTTACCTAAATATGTCACAAGTTACTATATTAGAACAGAAGGGTAGTAACACTGGGGAAGAAGCAGGGAATTTGATTAAGTAAAACAAGCTGAAGTGTATGTGTGCAGGGCATTTTGTAATAAGGAAATTAGCATTTTGCATTATTATACCTTCTTTTATTTCTGTGTTCTACAAACACAGTGGACTTAATATACTGCTCACTTTCCCGCTTGCAGAATGTCCATATCATTCCTTTCACACTAAAAAATAAAGCAGGAATGAAGTTGGATTTGCGGTTCTTTAGATATGCAACAAATCTTTTCTTCACTAGATGGCACCCTGTCTTCTCCTATGGATAAATGTTGAGCACGACAAAAAAAGCAAAGGTTTCATTTTCATGGAAGAATATAAAATTATAGAGGACTTATTCTTTATGTTGAATGCTTTTACTGCTTTTTTTGTTTTCTACATCATACCCCTTGTGCACTTGCAAAGATAAAGTTCCGCACCATAGACCTACTTCGACTATTTTACGTTCAATATTTGTCTCAAAACTGATTATTGCCCAGAAATCTTCATGGGAGATGCACCCATTACAGTGGCTCAGACTTCAAATAATATTTAAAATGCTCAGAATAAGTGATAAACATCAAAATACTTCTCTCTCTTTCTTCCCGAAATAAGCATAGATCTAGAATTGATGACGATACTGTCTCAAATCCTCAGCAGGTATAAATCAATTTGGCTTCACTGGAGTTGATTGATGCCAGGTGAAGATCTGCACCTGCAATTTAGATGCTGGCCTGCAGAGCACAGCTTGACTTGTTTTCTTTTTCTTCACTCCAAGGCACGATAATTGAGCTCATTTGGGCATGCTTCTCACTTCTTAGTCAAAACTCTCACTTGAGAATTGGACTTAAAATCAGTGCACGTCTCTTTGTAATAATTCAAACTAATCTTTTCACAAAGGAAAAAAAAAAGAAGAGAGCTGTCTAAAGACTTCAGAGCTGGGAAGTCAGTTGTTCAGTACAGCATCAGTGATTGCAACAGGGCAGCTGATACAAGCAGAAGCAAAATACCACTCAGCTCCTTCATTTTGCTTCCCACTGCCACTAGATGATAGTATGGTAACACCTGTATTGTTCAGCTGCACCCCAGACCTTCTGTTGTTGAATTCCTGGCAGCATTCACACTTTTATATGTAAAGTATATCCAGAAGCTCATCAATACTACATAGCTAGCCTTTGAATAGCAGTGCTTAATTATATCCCCCGTGATTTCATGCATTAATACACCCAGAGTGTGGTGGGTGCTATTATTTGTCCATAGACCCAAACTGGGCTTTATTTAGGCACAGATATTATGCTAAATTGGTCACCTCACTCTATTTTTGTGAGTTACCCATCCAGAGCTATAGTGAGACATTTTGATGGAAAGGGCAAGATAATTACATTTCCCTAGCAGGAAGCAGGAGAATGGCTGGAGGTAACATTTACATTCCCCCTCATGGGCATCCCACTCACTGCCAGTTCTGCACATGCACTCACTGCTTCTTCCACCTTTTCCATTTTGTGCTTGCCCTCTTGAGAGAACGCCCCTCCTCATCCAATAGAAAAGCTCTGGGCTAGGAGGAGACTCGCATCCAGAAAAACACCTTGAGCACACAACTGCTGTCGTCCCCACAAACCCTTTCTCTCCCATTTCACATAGCTTGTACTCTCCTATCACAGCAAAATTAAAACCAAGCTGTTCTTTCTCACAGCTACTCTGTAAAGTAAATAGTCGAAACCTTTCACTGCACATTTTTTCCCCTAGGTAAATCTGAAAACTCTGATTTCTTTCTGCCCACAATAACAAGGTCAGTTTTTCTCTTGGTAGGTTGGACTGCCTCTCCCTGACAAGAATATGCACCCCAAGGAAGGAGTGAGTGGCCAGGTCCAATTTTGCACAATACCTTTACCATCACAGCCAGTTTTACAAGCATTTCCAGGTCTCCACGGTGGACAAAATCCCATCTCTTCATCTGTAATCTGTGGCAGACATGTAGAGTGATGAACCTGTTGGCACCATAGGCAAGCCAAAATTGAAAACCAGAATCCCCGGTGAAAAGGCACTGACCCTTGTACCAATAAAGGCTAAGGGGAAGCACTTCAGAAAGTGCAAAGGGTAAAGTGGCTCATCATTGTATTGCTGACTAATTCTCTACTCGAGGATTTGATTCAGCCATGACCATCACAAGTCACTGAGTTTCCCACAAAAACTAGATCTGGATATAGACCTGGGAGAAACCCTGAGTTTCTGTTTTACTGTAAATTTGGTTACTTTGACAAATTTTTTGTTTTAATTCAGGATGAAAGTATATTTGTAAGATTTTCAGGTTTCAAAAGGCTTGTGTTTATTGTATCTAATGATTGGTTTGGATATTTGGAATAGTGCATAAACTACTAGTTATATGGCATAATACTTAAATGAATAATTTTCATAATCAGTAGGAATATCTTCTCTGTAATGTAGGATGAACTATCTATTGTTTTGTATTCAAAGGATTTACAGTGTCATAGCAAGCCCAGGAGGAAAAAACAATTCCAATGCCACACTCTTTCAGCATGGCAAACAGAAGTCTCAAAAAGATAACTTGTTCCCATTGGAAATCAAGACCTAAAGAACAAAGTAAAATATTTCAAGTATTATACAGATCACTGTTACTAACACGGTGCAAAACATATTGACAATAATATAAAAATCAAATCCCTTTATGGGTCAAAATAAAGCTTTAGAACTTGGAAATTAAATAATGAAAAATTCTAGAAGTCAACATCTTGAAAAATGTCTACTTCAAAAGTCTTCCTCCATTGTGAACCTTCATCATATTTTACAATTAAAATTATTTTAATATCATCTTCTTTCGCTTTTCATCAAGAACTGTGACAAAAAAAAGTCCAACCAGCTGCTATTTTGCAAAGCATATTTGAACTGTCATTTCCCGAGCTTATGAAAAATGAAGCACTCCATTTTAGTTACACGAATAAGGATGCTCTATATCCCACATACTAATATTAATTTTTTTACAGTACTTCTCTGTGATATAAGAATGTTTAAAACTCACAGTCAGGGAGAAGTTCTGCTGCTAACAAACCTGTAACAAACCCGTATGTCCAGGGATAATCATGTCAGCTGTCAGAGCACAGTGAGGAGCAGCTGGTTCACAAGGGATGGCGAGCCAGGAGCTCAGCAGAATAACAAGGCAAGTGGGAGCAGCACCTTCCACCAAGGAGTGAGGTTGTGGAGTGGCAAATCTGGATGGTGATCAGGATCAGACATCATTCAGTGCTGTCCCAAGATGTCCACAGCGAGCCAATACTACAACACACAGCCTTAGCAGCTACAGGCGCAGAGTATAGTTAAATGAAATCCACATTTTATGTGAAGAAGTCATTCAGGAACTTGAATGGGTGTCTATATTAAAAAAAACAACTGCTATTGTTGCCTTTTAAAAATGCCACAGAATGCCCTTTATTCAAGAATAAAATAAGTAAGGGCTATGGGTATATATTTATGAGGTAAAACTATCCATCAAAAATAGAGCATATAAGAATAGTCTGAGAAACACCCGTGCTTGCCAGACAAGACATGTTCCAAAGGCTTCTGCAGAGCTATACAAAATGAGTAATTATATTACAACTGCAGGTTTTAATGCACATGGAAAACACCCCAAGTAAAACTAACTTATCACTCATTTAATTCTTTAAAGAAACGATAGTTCCAAATTCCAATGAGAGTAATGGAAACCTTACCAAGCATGTCAGCAGGCTTCATGCAGGCTGAGCACTACATGCAACACTGATTTCTGCCTCCAGCAAGGGTCTACCTGCAGGCATCAGCAACTAGAGGGTGAAAGAAATTATAAAGGGCTCGTTCATTTTCAATGCCTCCATCTTTTCTCACCCAGTTCCTCGAAGGAGTAAATATCAGATGTGCTGTTGCTGCCCATTGCAGGACAGCTAGAGACCTTACACATTAGCCTTGCTCCCTTTGCCCAAATGGTGAAATAAGGGCTGCTGCAGCCAGCGAACAGGTATCTGACAATGAAATTAATTTAGTTTATACCTCACATATCAAGCATTGCAAAAAAAAAAAAATATCCTGGAGAATGTGAAACTAAGAAAAATAAATTTTTTCAATTGCCTTTATTTTTTATCTTAAATTTTAATAGAAAATGGGACTGTTTAAATGCTCCACACATCAAGGCAATCTTTAAAACGTGGTGTGACTTCCAGCTAGAATAGATGCACTTAGCATCTCAAAAAGCTTCCCATCTCCCTAAAAGGCCTCTTTTCATCTTTCTGAGGAAACTGAACAATACAACAGAGACTTTCAAAACCTAGGTGAAAAATAAACAGCAACTTCAGCACACATAATGAGGGAGCTTCAGATATCTGTATCTCAGGTTTGGACTGTTTTAATATAGCTACAATGATTTGACAAAAGCATGTTGGAGATGTAAATGGTTTCTGAGGATTTCTATAGCAGCCAGGAAACAATCATGATATTCAAAAGGCACTACTCTAAACAAATTGCTCTACTGGAATTGTTAGCTCCCTGCAAATTCTGCAGAGTGTTTGAATATTAGTGTAGAAACAGATTCACATTATTTAAAATATTTCAATATGCAGTTGGAAGAATGACTAACACACAGGTACCATACCTATCTTTATTAAAAGAAAGTAAAGCCATCAAAGGACCCATTCATTTTGAGTGATTGCTCTTGAGCTGGGCTGATAATCAAATACTATAGGATACTATAGTACTGCTAGTGATCTTCAAAATTAATAGCAAACATATATATATATATATATATATATATATAAAGGATTGAGATTTACAGAGTAAATATAGCAAGCAAAATGGTTTGTTCTCTTAGGTATATAAATCAAATAATGCCAGAGTCTGTGGATATGAACAGCATTGTATGGTTGTTGATTGTTTACATGCCACAGCACAGCAGAGGTGATACGAGCTGGTTTTGCCTCGTTGTGAGGAAATCTCTGGGACCACATGCCATACCCACTGTGGATGTCCTACACACCAATCTCCCATAATGATCAGATATGCATTTTGATCAGAATGTTATACAAGGATCATTTATCCTTAAAAATCATCTTAAAACACTGTGCAAGGTATACCTAAAGAAACACAGTAAGAGATTCTGCAAATTTTGTTGATTTTTCTATGCCTAACAGTGAGATGAGGCAGCATGCAACTGGCTCCTGGGAAGATCTAACATAATTCATCCTTTTTTTTGTGAAATTATGCTGTTTTTTTTTTTTTTTTTTAATATACGTCATATTTTCCATCACATGCAATTGTAAATTTGGTACATAAATTATTTGTGCAAAGTTATTTATTACTGCTATATACATAACCAGAAAAATTTGGGGAACTTTTCTGCTTTTCAGGGGATTATTTTAACAATCTGTGTAAACATGTGCGCTGTTTTATTATTAAAATGAACTGATAACTAACGTGTTTTCATGAGCTTAATTGCATATATATGAAGTCTGCCTTAAATTGTGGAGGGCTGGTATTTTGCTTGTTTTGTAACAAGGTGCACTGAGATTATCTTATAAAAATGTGAAACGTTTACTTTAGGGAATTCTTAGGGGTCTGAAATACTTCATGAACTGAATCATTTTCAATGAAGGAATGCAGAAAATTGAATTCTTACTTTTACCTCTAGCCAACCCCAAAACACCATCTGGATGGAAATTCTCTTTAAGTACTGAATTATAAGAAATTTCATATCATAGAATCATGGAATCATAGAATAGAAGAGACCTTAAGATTACTTAGTTCCAACCCCCTGCTGTGGGCAGGGACACCTTTCACTAGACTTTATCCTCCCTCACCATTAAAATTCAGTTTACTTAAATGCTTTTTGTTCATACATCTGTGAACATTTTAATAAAGAAACATTTTAAAATTGGTAGGAATGCTGATTTGTTGGTTTGCTTTGGCCAGTTTGTTTTTTTTTTAAAAGTCGTAACATTCAAAAAACCTACAGTAATATTTGTACTTATTAACTGGAGTATACAAAATATTTCTCTTGTTGCCAAAATATCTCTGTAGCACTACAAGTACTTAGCATTTATAACTACAAATTTTATTTGATAAAAGAATATCAGGAATCTAATTCTAATCATACTAACAACTAGAGGCCAAATTCTGCCTTCCCTTACAGTCATGTAATCACATTTGTTAACTGTTGTAAGGGCAAAATTTAGCCCCAAAGCACATATTTATCTAAATAGATATATTTTCCTACATAAAAAAAAAACCCACCAAGCTATGTCTTATTACTGCTCTTCCCTTCTGAAGGGTAAATCTGATATTTGAGATACCTAAACTGTATTTACAGCTGTACAACACTGATGCCGCACGCTTGCAAAATTTCACCTCTACTCTATAAACTTGGAGTAACTTGTACAATTGTCTTAAACATTTTTCTCAAAATAAAGAAAGAGCAGAGCAGCTTAGACATTTTCTTTGTCAAATTCGCACACAAAATACATGGTAATGTGACACGCAACATCATTCCAGCCTCCAGACGCCACCATCTCCACGCAGTCCTCCTCGTCGTAAGCGTTGTTGGGCTCCCCGCTGCGCCATTTGTTGAAGGTCTGCATGGGCGACCGGTCAGAATAGACGAAATTCCCCTCTTTCTCCAGGTCGTTAATCCCAATGAAGACCCTGGTGAGCCCAGCTTGGTTGATGTACGAGGCAATCAGGTTGTTGGCAGTCTCATCCTTGGGCATGCTCAGCGTCCCTCCTCTTCCGTGGCAGTACAGCTGGGCTTCCTTGTACCTCTTCTCCTCCTTCACCAGCAGATAGATCTTATTATCTGTCTCACGCACGCCGGCGACAGCTGCGGGGGAGGGCAGTGCTGAAAAGTGAGCACTCGCATTTCTATAAACCAAGTCACTGCACACCCCAAAACAGCTTCACAAATCAGACGTGGAACGGTGACACTCTCTACGAGCGATTACACCGATAAAATGAGGCAACAAGAAAGGAAAACAGCTATATAAAATTAACCTACCATTCTTTATGAATTTTAGTTCTGTCATCAGCTGGGCTACTTGAATATCCATTTCACCAATAGCCTTCCTTAGCTGACTGCACTCACAAGGGATGCCTGTGAAATGATACAGATACACCCACATCAAAAAACTATCTAATTTCAACAATTATCTCAACAATTTTATGAAAAGGCCCAGCGTGGCAGCCCTGGAGAAAGCTGTCTTGCGAATAACAGACAGAAAATTAGAGCCTTCACTACCCTGCACCATTATATGATTCTCAGGGGTGTCTGGACCTGTGCAGAACAGCTCAGTTCACTTCCTGCAGATCTTCAGCCCTGAATAATTAGCAGTAACCTAAACACAGATAGATATTCTCTGCAAAAAACCCACATGAAAAAAATGTTTTTAACTAAAAACATTTACCAAAAAGTCCCATTTTCAGTAAAATTATTTTCTTTAGTTTTCTCAAAGACTCTTTCACAGCAAAAAACATTGCGAGTTCTTCACAAGGAACATAACACAGCAGATCCAACATTCCAGCCACATAATGGACATAATTACCTGCAAAATGCAGTTCTGTGTATTTGAAATGACAGAATTTACAATACTTGTGACAATAAAATTAGACAATAGAAAATCATCTATTAACCCAAGCTGGTAGAGGTTTGACAAAGATAATCTGAATGTGAATACTAAAAGGATAATTGTTACATCTACGATCACAAATCTCAAAATGAGGATCAATTACAGTTTGCATTACAGTTTGCAGTTCTGTATGTAATTACTAAAATCTGCATTAGACTACCCAATTACTCAGCTCAGTTGTCTAAGTCAGTATAAGCACAGGGTACTTGCCCTGCAAAACTGTGCATGCTGGCCAGGTGCATGGCACGCTGGCTCCAGAATTAGTGTGACAAATTATGTTCTCATGAGAAATCTAATCCGTGCACCTCCAATGCTCTGCCAGGAAGGGATGAATTCAGTCAAATCTGAACCTGCTGCTCTTGCAAGGCTTACACTTCTTACGCTAGGCTGTTTCTCTAGAACATCTATACACCCCTGGAAGATCCATACACCTCCATATAAGAATCTAGAGAAGGGGTGTCAGGAAGATGGAGCCAGGCTGTGCTTGGTGGTACCAAGCAATAGGACAGGAGGCAACAGGCAGAAACTGATGCATAGGAAGTACCACCTGAACAGGAGGAACAACTTTACTGTGCAGGTGACTGAGCACTGGAACAGATTGCCCAGAGAGGCTGTGGAGTCTCCATCCCTAGAGATATTCAAGAACCATCTGGATACAATCCTGTGCAGTGTGCTTTGGGATTAACCTGCTCCAGCAGAGGTTGGACCAGATGACCCACTGTGGTCCCTTCCAACCTGACCCATACTGTGATTCTGTGATCTGTATTCTTGACAATCTCCTGCTCCTATACAATAATCCATGGAGGGGCAGGAGCATACAACCTGCTCCTTTGTGTTGACCGGAAGACCAAGTGAGATATGCAGAGGTGTCCCTTTGCACTGGTGATGAACGATACGGACAGCCTGCACTTCAGTTCCCACTAGGCTTCTGGAGAGATTACTCCTCTGAGAAAGTACGAGATACTGTTTTAGCACATACACTGCAAGTCCAGCAACTACTGCAATTTCAAGGATTTTAAGTCATTTAAGAATATCACTGTGAAATATTACAGTACCTATGCAAAAATCAGTCATTATTTCCCCCAGTATGTAACCAGATCTATTTTTAGTGATGAAAGTCTTTCACATAAACAAGGTATGTCATGGGTTACCTGGGTCACCATTAGGACCTGGTGGTCCTATGTCACCATTATCTCCTTTTTCACCTGAAGACATAAAAAATAATATAATGTTAATGCAGCCTTTTCTGTCAATAGCTCATTTAGCACTCATTTATTTTTTCTCTAGTAAAATTCAAATATGGAAAGTAGAAATATGCCCAAGCAAAAATAAAAATTTTTCTGTCCTAGTCATTCTACAATAAAGGTCGGCCAAAGCTATGAAACTTGAACCCAAATAATACCTACCAATATCCAATTCTTGACATTCATAAACTTCACAGAACCAGTAAATTCAGATGCTGTAGATGGAAAAGGGCTGGATATGCCTAAATTTTGAATCATAATCTAGATGCTTAGGTAAACACTGGTCCAAATGAATTAACCGAAGTCACATAGGGAGCCTATGGAGTAGTTAACATAAGAAAACACATCTTCTGGCTCTTACAAGTCTGCCAGAGTACAGCACATCTTCCCATCTGCTTTCTTAACTGTCCTCACGTGTGTGACAGTGCAAAGTTCTGTATTTACCCTCAAACCAGGATCCTCACGGTGCCTTAAGGCTAAATATACTGCTGTCACAGCAAAAGGTAACTGGTTGAGAGATCTCAGTGACCTGGCTAACTACAGTGTGAAAAAATTCCTACTAAGGTAAACTCTGAGACTTGTTAGCCATTTTTCAAGCCCCTAAACTTTTCTCAAACATAAATGATCACACATTTTCCACCTGAAACACAAATAGAGAAACAATTGAATTAAACATACCTTTTGAACCAATTGGACCAATTTTTCCATGCCGTCCTATGCTGCCTTTCTGTCCTTTGTCCCCCATTTCTCCTACACATAACAGAAAGATGAAAGGCACAAGGTAGCAACGTAGTCTGATTCATTCAGATTCTACTCTGCTTGCAATATCAGTTTTTACAATGAACAAAACCATGCTATATCCAAAAATTCATTGAATCCAGAGGGCCAGCTCAATCCTTGTGAAGAACTTATGTATAGCAACCTAGACAGTGATTTTATCTTTGCTAAGCAACTGATATTAACAAGGCATGAAGGTGTAATTGTCAACAGCTCTTGGCTGGAAGGCACTGGAAAAATTTCTTTCAGCTGATCATGACAATTATGTTGAAAATGCGGACAAGGGGATGTTGCATTCAAACAAGGATCAGCAGACTAAAACTATCGTGGAGCTGAGAAGACGTAAAGGACCCAAACACAACTGACATTTCATCTCAGACAGTGACTCCACTGTAACTGAGGGCTGGCTTTGGCCTAATGACTTATTTATACAATATAAATACAGTCATATGAGATAGGTTTCCCACTGTACCACACTATTAAAGGGGAGTAGGTATGGAGAGATTACAGGGATGAATGCCTTCTGAGGCTCTCATCCTGCAGAAATCCAAGACCCAGACTGCTTTAGGAAATATTTATGAAGTTGTTTTCAATGATTTTTGAAAAGATTGCTTCTTAGCTCAAAGCAACATCTGCTATGTGCTGCTCAGCTACATAGGTGAAAGGAAACAATAGGACAAGCTAGGAAGAAAATCTACCATAGGGATCCAGCAACTGGACTTGTGCAAACTGTCATAGCTCAGCCTCAGTTGTGGATCTATGACAACTGAAGATCTCTGGCCCCCTGTTGCTGCTGCAGCTGGACAGACATGTATTTTTGAAAGCTGGATAATTTTATGACCCATTTTGTCATTACTTTTAACCTAAAATTGAAACCAATAACAAGTATCAGGATATAAACTGATCACTGCTGGGCCAAGAGATGTCATCTCTATTACTCCATGAAGTCTCAAGCAACTCATGTCACTTGATGGCATGAGCCAGAAAGAAACAATTTCCTCTGAACTGAGAGAAGCCAAATGTGTGTGGTTTGTTGGTCTAACTAACTATTGGCAAGTCCCACAATCAATGATTTTCCTTTGTTTCTAATAAGTATCAAATTCAGACACTACTGGACACAGGCTTTCACTAGAAACCAAAAATATTTTTCTCTTATCTATTCCTACTGGAAGTACCAGCTTGTAATCAGTTTATCAAGTTGCTCTGAAAATGATGTCTCTTGCTTTGCATATTAATGAATTGGGATTATCATTACAGATTATCAGATGTTTGAATGCTTTCTCTTTTCAGGCTGATACGCCTGAAATTAAATAAACTCATAGATCTAATGCATAAATTAAAAAAAAAATATAAAATTACTTCATTTTCTTTCTCGCAAAAACTGCCCATAAAATGAACTGCTTCTCAGTCACAGCCAGTAAAACCTATGTGCTCTGCTCAGAAGTAAAAGGAAAGTGTGTTATCCCAAGCAGTGAAGACATACATTAAACCCCCTCTGCTCATTAAAAGAACTGTTCGCATTTGGGTTTCTCTTACAGTGACTAACCCCTGCTTCCACTCCAGGGGCTTGCTTATTCTGCTTCTTCTGCAGAATAAAGCACAAGTTTCAAGAGAGACCCATCTGCCTTGAGGGTTTCAAAAGTTTTAATACCTTTTGTAAAGCCCTTTTAAGTGACCCTATGGTTGTCAAAAATGCAGTCTGAGGAGTCTTAATGAAATCAGGAAGTGATAGCTGGAAAGAAATGGGGACAATAAAAGAAATTAAGTCTCCAAAGACCAAAAGTAGGAAATCAAACACAAAATTTGAATGGAGAACTGAAGAAAGTCATCTGTGATCTCTCAGATGAAGGTGGCACACATTGGAACCAATAACAGAAGATTTAAATTATTTGGGAAGGAACTGAAGAGAAGGAAATTCTAAGTGATCTTCTTGGACACCAAAGGAGGCCCACAAATAAGAGAAGAAACAAATTTCCAGAGATGAATGGTGGGCTGCAAAACAAGTGAAAAAATGAGGGGTTCGACTCTGTGCAATACTATAATTGGAAGTCATACAGTATGGGCAATCTCTTCAGGATTAGTTGGAACAGACAAGAAGGTATAAAACTACCTAGAAAAAGAAAAAGGCATCAGCAGGACAAATCTAGCAGAAACGCAAAATCACCATGTCACAGACAAATTTAATTGAATCATGTTAAAAAGAAGAGAGCAGTAGTCTTCTTCCCAAACTTAAAGATTTTAAGACAAATCAAATCAAATTCATGATTTGACATAGAGGACATCACAGACACCTACCTAACAAGGAAAGTAGAAGCATACCAAACCACACCAAAGGCCTCTTGAAACTAGTGCTATCTTTGACAGCTAGCTGCAGAGGATACTTACAACATAAGATATAGATGAAGATTAAAAAGTCTTTACCCCAGTGTACCTCAATAGTCTTGCAACAGTCAGCATTCCCAATGCAAATAGCCAGCCTGACTTGAATGAGAATGATCTCTTTAAAGGATATAATGATGCTATAGTAGTAATCTACATTCAGGACACTTCAATTTTATAAAACTATTGGCAACTGGAAATCAGAAAATTCCAAATATGTCAACAGCCTACAGATCTGCTTTATGCTGAAAAATCTGAATTATCCACACCAATGAAGGTCAGCGATTGGTGAGGTAACAGTGGCTACAATAAGTTACATAGATCACCTAGTATCAACCCCCTTCTACAGGCAGGGACACCTTCCACTAGACCAGATTACTCAGGGCCCCATCCAACATGCCCTTGAACACTCTTCGAGGGATGGAGCATCCATAGCTTCTCTGGGAAACTTGTTCCAGCATCTCACAGTAAAGTAATCCATCCTCACAATAAAGAATTTCTTCCTTATATCTGATCTAAACCTGCCCTCTTTCAGTTTAAAGCCATTCTTCCTTGTCCTATTCTTAGATGTCCTTGTAAAAAGTCCCTTTCCAGCTTTGTTGTAGGTCCCCTTTACTGGAAGGTGCTCTAAGGTCTCCCTGAAGCCTCCTCTTCTGCATGTTGAAGAAGCCCAACTCCTCAGCCTGTCTTCAAGGTAGAGGTGCCCCATCCCTCCAATCATCTTTGTGGGCCTCCTCCAGACTTGCTCCAGCAGGTCCATGTCCATTTTATGTTGGGGGTCCCAGAGCCAGATGCAGCACTCCAGATGGGGTTCTCATGAGAGAAGAGTAGAGTGGGACAATCACTTCCCTCAACCTGCTGCCCACTCTGCTGCTGATGCAGCCCAAGGTGTGGTTGGATTTCTGGGCTGCAAGGGCACATGACCGGCTCATGTTGAGCTTCTCTTCAACCAACACCCCCAAGTTCTTTGCCTCCAGGCTGCTCTCAGTCCATTCTCTGTCCAGTCTGTATTTGAGCTTGCGATTGCCCCAACCCAGGTGCAAGACTTTGCACTTGGTCTTGTTGAACTTCACAGACCCACCTCAAGCCTGTCCAGGTCCCTCTGGGTGCCATTCCTTCCCTCCAGCATGTTGACCATGCCACACAGTTTGGTGGTGGTGGCAAACCTGCTGAGGGTGCCCTCAATCCCACAGTTTGTGTCACCAGTAATGTTAAACAGATATTCTTATGTGAATGAACAGTGCATAATCACAGGTGGCATTTTATATTGTTGGGGCAAATTAATTTCACCCAGAATTACCCATCTGAAAGTTAGGGAGTTTAGTCTAAGATATTTATCCCATGGNGTGCAATACTATAATTGGAAGTCATACAGTATGGGCAATCTCTTCAGGATTAGTTGGAACAGACAAGAAGGTATAAAACTACCTAGAAAAAGAAAAAGGCATCAGCAGGACAAATCTAGCAGAAACGCAAAATCACCATGTCACAGACAAATTTAATTGAATCATGTTAAAAAGAAGAGAGCAGTAGTCTTCTTCCCAAACTTAAAGATTTTAAGACAAATCAAATCAAATTCATGATTTGACATAGAGGACATCACAGACACCTACCTAACAAGGAAAGTAGAAGCATACCAAACCGAAGGCCTCTTGAATCTAGTGCTATCTTTGACAGCAATCTGCAGAGGATACTTAGGACATAAGATATAGATGAAGATTAAAAAGTCTTTACCCCAGTGTACCTCAATAGTCTTGCAACAGTCAGCATTCCCAATGCAAATAGCCAGCCTGACTTGAATGAGAATGATCTCTTTAAAGGATATACTGATGCTATAGTAGTAATCTACATTCAGGACACTTCATTTTTATAAAACTATTGGCAACTGGAAATCAGAAAATTCCAAATATGTCAACAGCCTACAGATCTGCTTTATGCTGAAAAATCTGAATTATCCACACCAATGAAGGTCAGCGATTGGTGAGGTAACAGTGGCTACAATAAGTTACATAGATCACCTAGTATCAACCCCCTTCTACAGGCAGGGACACCTTCCACTAGACCAGATTACTCAGGGCCCCATCCAACATGCCCTTGAACACTCTTCGAGGGATGGAGCATCCATAGCTTCTCTGGGAAACTTGTTCCAGCATCTCACAGTAAAGTAATCCATCCTCACAATAAAGAATTTCTTCCTTATATCTGATCTAAACCTGCCCTCTTTCAGTTTAAAGCCATTCTTCCTTGTCCTATTCTTAGATGTCCTTGTAAAAAGTCCCTTTCCAGCTTTGTTGTAGGTCCCCTTTACTGGAAGGTGCTCTAAGGTCTCCCTGAAGCCTCCTCTTCTGCATGTTGAAGAAGCCCAACTCCTCAGCCTGTCTTCAAGGTAGAGGTGCCCCATCCCTCCAATCATCTTTGTGGGCCTCCTCCAGACTTGCTCCAGCAGGTCCATGTCCATTTTATGTTGGGGGTCCCAGAGCCAGATGCAGCACTCCAGATGGGGTTCTCATGAGAGAAGAGTAGAGTGGGACAATCACTTCCCTCAACCTGCTGCCCACTCTGCTGCTGATCCAGCCCAAGGTGTGGTTGGATTTCTGGGCTGCAAGGGCACATGACCGGCTCATGTTGAGCTTCTCTTCAACCAACACCCCCAAGTTCTTTGCCTCCAGGCTGCTCTCAGTCCATTCTCTGTCCAGTCTGTATTTGAGCTTGCGATTGCCCCAACCCAGGTGCAAGACTTTGCACTTGGTCTTGTTGAACTTCACAGACCCACCTCAAGCCTGTCCAGGTNTGACCGGCTCATGTTGAGCTTCTCTTCAACCAACACCCCCAAGTTCTTTGCCTCCAGGCTGCTCTCAGTCCATTCTCTGTCCAGTCTGTATTTGAGCTTGCGATTGCCCCAACCCAGGTGCAAGACTTTGCACTTGGTCTTGTTGAACTTCACAGACCCACCTCAAGCCTGTCCAGGTCCCTCTGGGTGCCATTCCTTCCCTCCAGCATGTTGACCATGCCACACAGTTTGGTGGTGGTGGCAAACCTGCTGAGGGTGCCCTCAATCCCACAGTTTGTGTCACCAGTAATGTTAAACAGATATTCTTATGTGAATGAACAGTGCATAATCACAGGTGGCATTTTATATTGTTGGGGCAAATTAATTTCACCCAGAATTACCCATCTGAAAGTTAGGGAGTTTAGTCTAAGATATTTATCCCATGGTAGGCAATGGAAAAATAAACACCTCTCAGTAGTGATCCATCCCACTCATATTAGACAGGTATCAAAATGACAAAGTGAAACTTTAATAGCTTTGCATAAAAAAACAGGAGTAAAAAAAAACAGTAAACTATTATCAATTTATACTGACTAGAAATCAGAATAGTTAGAAAATTTGCAAAGGGAACTAAAGATAGTGAGAAAAAAATCCAATCTGAGAAGGTGGCAGAAAAGTTTAAAGGATTGAAAGTACATTCAAAACAAAAATGAAAATAGTACGGTACATTCCTGAATGAAGGAGTTTCTATTCAGAGGCAAGCAAAGACAAATAACTGCCCTCATGAAACACTACCTTGCTAGAATTATGTTAACAACATAATACCAAGCTTCTTCAGACCAGTGGTCCCTCTAGCCCAAGACTTTGTTTCCTGTGGTGGCAGCAGAAGGTGCAATACTGGAAGATCCCACAACCCAAGCCACTATCTGCAGTCCTTTGCAGGTGGAATTGCTGGATCTGCCCCAGCAGCTTCAGAGAGTGCCTCCTAGTTCAGGTATGATGGGATATGGTGATCCGTAACCTCAGTTATAACCTCCTCAGACTACTCTGTACAGATGCACAACTCTTGTGGGAAATACAGAAAAAGGTAAAGGGATTTCTAAGGGTGAGAAATAAAAAGCAGGCTTTAAGAATCAAGCAGAAAGATTTTAGGAAATAGCTTCGCCTGAGAAAATATTAAAGAAGATACAATTACACATTAGAGCAAGGATACAAAAACAAAGAACCATGGTTTTAGGCCTAGCTGAGAGGACTTTTAGAAGTTGCAAAATTTATGCTTAGCAAGAGATAATAAAGTTAAGCTTAATAATGCAATATTATGCACTTTCGTATAAGGTAGAAAACAAGGAAGTATTATTTTAACAAGTGTACGTGCAGTATAGAATATTGGTTGAAACAGCTATCTGTAACCTCTAGAACAACTGCTATTGGCTGAATAACTTTTAAAAATATTCTGTAACCGGAAAATGTTAGGTTTTTTGCCTGCAGTGCGAGCTTGTATTATCTCTGATGTCACTGGATAGTTTATGAGATGAATAAAATAATATAAGCTGACGGAGCGTCTGTCTTGGCTCCCCGTCCCGTTTGATAGAGCCAGCAAACTCTCACCCTATCCAGTTTCTCCTTACGAGGCAGCTCCTCTTTGTCACATTTTTGGTGCCCATCTCTTACCTCTCAAGTTCTACTTGAGAGACAGAGGCCAGAAGCATATTCATTACGTGACACAGTGCATGTCAGGCTTTTGTGCAGAACAAAATCAGCTGCAAAAAGAAGCTTCCTGTTTTGTCCTTTGTCCTTTTGTCATCCTTTTGTGATGACAGGCAGTGTTCTGTTGGCCTTGGGACTCTTGCTAATGACTTCAGCGAAGTCCTTGAGTTTTAAGTGACAGTTTTGGGTTTTGGTATCATTTAAGTATGGATTAAGTCACGCATCCCTAATGTCCCTAGGCAATATATTTATTTACACTGAAGCCCATCTGCCATCTTTTTGCCCACTCAGTTTAGCAGGATTTTCTCAAAATCCTATTGAGTTCAGGTGGAACTGAAAGACAGTTTTGAACCAGATACCCACTTCGTTAATTCTGTCAATGTCAGGACTTTTATATGGAATACTGCCTGCAGCACTCCTTAGTGAGCAATAAATTCATGTAGAAATTGACTCAGAAATGCAAGGGATTGATTGATTACATATTAATGAGCAATCAGTAATAATAAAATATAAATTAAGATATTATTACCTCTTTTTAGAATTTGATTATACAAATGACTGAGCACTTGGGCTCCAATCCAGTTAAATTAATGAGTCTTCTCTTCTACTTAAGAGGCTGTGCCTGTATTAGTAAACTAAATGCCTGGGACTGTTCCCTGGCAGTGGGAACCAGGTGGACAAGAATGGTACACTCCATGATACTAAACTGGCTTACTCTTCAAGCCAGGATAATCTTGCAAGCTGCTCAATGCGTTAGCTCCCAAAAGATGCCCAAGAATTGCCTGGGAAAGTGTTAGCTGGCAAAAGCCAAAATCACTGTGCTCACACTGCAAAGGTAGAGACAGTTGAGTTCCAAGCCCAAGAACAGCATGTGACTCTGCTTCACATACCATTATAGTTGTACATAAATTAAGTACAATGTATAAAGGCTGAAATTAAAATACTAAAATAATATATATTTTAAATGGTTATGGCTGTAAGAAAATTGAAATATCTTGAAGAACATATTTTTCATGTGCTCTTCCTTTGATGTCACATTCCAAGAGTAAATTCACATTCCCCTCCTTATTTGGGTTGCTGTAAGGTACTCTGGGACTATTCACAGTACTGTTACTGAAGTATCTGTGTGGAATATGAATGCATCAAAGTTATGGCCTCACAGACTGCAGCAGGACTCAGTTACTCCCAACACGGGAGAGCACAGCACAGCCATCAGCAAGTGGAGAAGGTTAATTCTGTGAACTTCACACCCCAAAACCTGCACTGCAGTACACACTGCTTTCGTCTAAAACAGCCATTGTACTCGACCCAGTGCTCCATGTTTTACATAAGGCCAACACAGTTTTATATTCTGCTGACATGCTATGCATCATAATTGACCTATACAATTAATTAAAAGCAATGAGGAAAGTAAGTGGAATTTAACCTTAATCAGCACCCAAAGACATCAGTATGTCTGATGTCACCCTGAAGCATCAGGACAGCCAGAATGAGATTTATTTCAGGTAAGCACCAGAAAGTTTTAATGTTTATCAGTTTTTGAGTTACCAAAATCTGAAAATATCATGAGGAAATGAGATGATAAAAACATTGTCAGCACTCTCTGATCTTGAGCTGATCATTTCAGGTCAAATACGCCGTAAGAAAATAGTTTCTTTTGTAAGTTATTTTATGGTTATTATATACCTCTGGAGTTCAAAGAAACTAAGCACATTTTCTGAAATGAACTTGCTGGAAAAATGAAACAAAGGAAGGCGAAAGAAAAAAAATAAAAGACAAGACATTAATGTGATTCTGATAATGTAAATTAAGACCAAAAGTAGGAAACTCTACAAATGTAGCAGAAGGATTACAGTTTCTCCCTCATATAAACTATCACATACTCAAAGAGTAGAAAAATAAAATGAAATTTAGCAGCTTCCATCAACAGAAGGAGCCAAATATTAGACCAGGACAAAAATCATCAGGATACAAGAGAAATACATGGGGTCGAATACATGCTAACACACTGACTGAAATTTAACAGATTACTGCACAGAAGCAGGGCTGTTGTGATTATCCACGGGTGTTTTTAGGGGCAAATGCAAAGTGAAGGAACAATGATTTTTGCCAAGCATATTGTTATATTTTATTTTTGCCTCAAAGTTCCATCTTCTGGATAAGAAATGGGAAAATCCTTGTTCTGCTGGAAGAGAATATACTCAGTCTCATGCAGCTTGAGAGTCTAGAAAAGTATTTTTGTGTGAACTTAGCAACAGGTCTGCACACTACACAGAGTCTGTGGAGGTTAACCAGAGAATGAAAGGTCAGGAGACTGAAAAGTTTTTCCAGGTCAGAGTTGGATATTCTTCTGTGTCCTTTCCATAGACTAGAAATTACCTCTGTGAAGTCTGTTTGCTTATCCAGTCAACGATGTGACATTCAAAGCATACTGGATAGAATACCATGATGCAATGTGGTGCCATATAATCCAAATTGTTTTTAAAGTAACTATGTTTTTTCCTTTGACAAAGCATTTGTGGAAAGGAGTTGATGAAGACAAATGTCTACAAAATGTACAGCATTAATAAAAAGCCTAGTTAATCAGAATTTATTTTAAACAATAGTTATTTTGTAGAAATTTCTGGATGCAAAAAGGAAAGCAGAAAAAATGTGATGCTACAGAAATAGCAAGAAATTTTGCCTGTTTTTAGTTGAAAGTATTACCTGGCAAAACACTGGTATAGCATGCATTAATATTCAATTTTCTTTAATCTCTTTTCTGTTTCGTGTATGTTTTCTTGCAGTGTGTTTCCACTTCAGTGTTTCTTCTTTCAGTCTCATCAGAATTTTGGACTTTTGGAGGTATGGAAAACTACAAAATTACCACTGTAATTAGCATTAATCAAGCATACCTTATGAGAACAGTTTTTTAAACAAATGCAATTTTACAGTGTAGAATAAATAAATGAAATGCTGCATCATGGATTGGCCTGAATGAAAAAGAGTACTTCCACATGGCAGATGGTCCAAAGCATTTTGAAGTGACATGACAAAATGCCAAGATAGAGAAACATGCAAGACAGGGTGATGAGAGAGGTTCTCAAGAAGTTGTCAAGACAACCTCATGACAAAGGACACAAAGAAGGCTGAGGCACTGAGTGCTTTCTTTGCCTTTGTCTCTGCTGCAAGGTCTGCTCTCTGGCCTCCCAGTTCTGCATGTCTGGTAGCAAAGATGTGGGGAGGACATCCTGAGTTCCTCACCTGTGACGCATTGATGAAGTCTGGCCAATGGCTGGGTAAAAAAACTCCTTTGCATAAGAGGACCCAGAGATTTTTGGGCCCTCATACATGAGAAGCAAACCAAATTCCAGCTGAGGAAGATGGTTTTATTTAACTTGGAATACAGAAAGGTAAGGGAGGAGTTAATTGCAGTCTTCCACTACTTACAAGCAGTTTCTAGAGAAGATGCAGCCTTTTCTTCTCAGAGACACACATAGAAAGGGAAAGATGCAATGACTACAAGCTCTAACAGGTCTTTCACAATGACACCAGCAAAACAGACTGATTAAAAAGTATGTGGAATCTCCATCCTTGGAGATTTTCACAAGTCTACTGGACAAGGCCCTGAGCAACCTGATCTGATATTGAAGTCTGCCCTGTTTAAAGCAGGAGATTGGACTAGATGAGCTCTTTACAACCTTATAACCTAAATTATTCTGTCATACTTCATGCTGCATTGCCTTGCAAGAGCTGAAATTTTAGTTTCAAATTTTTTTTTCTAAGAGTTGTCCTTGAAAGTACATCTACATAAAGGAAATACACTGACTGAACACACACACACCTCATGGAAGTTATAAATTTTTCAGTGCATTGTAGGAGAAAAAGCTCTAGCTATAGATTTTGGTCCAAGGGTAATAAGTATCAGACTTCCATAATTGCCTAAAAGAACCACATAACAGATCATGCATCATCATAAAGAAGTATAAATTATCTCTACGATTGCTTTGAAAGAAAGATTGTAAACTTAGTTCAGTAAAAACTAACTCCAACCTTCTCATGACAGGAATGTCAATCTTTAATTTCAATATTGAGATAAAAGGGTTTGATTACTCCTAATTTAAACCTTTCAGAACACACACCTCCTGGAAAGTTTATGAAGGTCAAACTTCATCCTTGCTTCAGGAGGAAAACAAATGTGAAAAGACAGAATTTTCTGCAATACAGAAATGCTACATTTGTCTCAGCTGTGTAACTGAACACTGTTGAGCACCATTCCTTTCAAGAGCTCAATATATTGTTGAACTACAATGCAAACAAATTTATCACCATTTTCCCATATCCAAAAAATGTGAGAACACTCATGTTCATCTCTGCCTTTTATGGCTTACTGCCTTCCCTCAATGGTTTTAATTAAGATGTTGTGAGTGTTCAAATTCACAAAAAAAAGAAACAAGAAAATCGAGCCTTGTGAAATTTTTCCCTCTGATCTAATATGAGGTTTTCATTTGCAGAAGGCAAATTATGAAGATGACATTATGATGCCTTTCTTCACAGAGACCTTTCTAAAATATCAAGATTTTTTTTTATTTCCAAAATATACTTTTTTGACCAGAAAGTAACACATAGTCTACAAATGAGTGCATATAGTTGTATTGGTTTTGGCTAGGATAAAGTTAATAAAGTTAATTTCTATCATTGTAGCTCAGAGGGTGCTATATTTGGGATTTGTGACCAAAGCAATGTTGATAACACAGAAGCATATTCATTATTGCTGAAAAGTGCTTGCACAGTATTAAGGCATTTTCTGCTCATCACCCCACCCCACCAGTGAGGAGGCTGGGAGTGTACAAGAAGCTGGGAGGGGACAAAGCCAGGACAGCTGACCCCAACCGACCCAAGGGAAATTCCCCACCCTATGGCATTGTGCTCAGTATGTAAAGCTGGGGGAAGAAGAAGGAACAGGGGGATGTTTGGAGTGATGGCATTTGTCTTCCCAAGTCACTGTTACATGTGATGGGGCCCTGCTCTCCTGGGGATGGCTGAACACCTGTCTGTCCCTGGGAAGTACTGAATTAATTCCTTGTTATACTTTGCTTCGGTGCACGTGGCCTTTGCTTTACCTATTAAACTGTCTTTATCTCAACCCATGGGTTTTCTCACGTTTACCCTTCTGATTCTCTCCCCCACCCAGACCGAGGGAAGTAAGTGAGTGGCTATGTGGGGCTGAGCTGCTGGCTGGGGTTAAACCATGACAGTAGTAAACAGAAACGGCCAAGCATGATTCAGTCACCCAGCAAAGGGAGAGAGGACTCCCATCATCATCATCTCACAAGAATTTTCTCAGGAATCACTTTCAAAAGAACTTCTTTAACAAAGTTACCTTTTTCTCCTGGAGGCCCAACTCTGCCTGGACGACCTGGAGCACCTTTCTCCCCTTTTTCTCCAGCCTCCCCTGTTGAGACAAAAGTAAACAAAAAGAAGAATCATATTAAACCAGGACTATTTTCTGTTAGCAGCAGTGACAAGAATGCCATTCTCTCCAGTGAAAAAAATAGAAGCAGATGTGATCTAACAGCTTTACTTGATGGATGGAAAACAGATTTTTTTTCAATTGATGTAGACACTGGCAAACCCTAAGTCAATACATTACTGAAGTCTTACACAACAGGTCTAGTTTTATGGATGTTACTTACCATTGGCCTCCAAAAAGCCAACAGCACAATTCACTTAAGCAGAAGCTTCAGAATTAGACCCCAACTTAGCACATAAACTTGTGTGTTCACCAAACTCTTTCCGAGCCTCTGCTAAGGACTGTTAAGGTGCTTAAGTCTCAAGTGAAAATGGCTTAATTATGACCTCAAATTAAAAGAAAAAAAATGCCATTTTTGAGACCTATAAGAAGGCATTGCTACATCCATCATTAGAGGACCACTTTAAGCATGAAAGAATTAACTCCCAACTCCATATCCTCAGTTATATACTGTGCCTTTTAATCTCTGAGGTATGAACCACTATGCAGTGTGCTTACATGCATATAGTTCATGGTAGATCATTGTATTCACCATATTTAAACATCATTTTCTGTAAACATTTGCCTCCCTGGTGCCTTTCATTGAAAATTTGGGGATGCTTAGCTTGTTTTGCCCCCTACTACTGTACTGCTACTGCAGTTTGTCATTGACATAAAATTAAAATCTCTTTGACAAACAGAAGTTTCAAGAATGATTTATACAGCCACCTTGACAACAGAAGATTTATATGATGAAGGAGAAGAAAGTTCCATGGCTTCCACAGAAAATTAAATGCTGGTATGTAAAATCCAGCAACAAAAAAAAAGCACACGTGATGTTCCAACACTATATTTCCATGGAGGAGAGTGAGCATTAGCTGCTCTCCAGGAAGCTGATGGGAGCAACAGGGTAGGAAAGTCAACGGTTATCATGCACCCCACAAGTCCTGGCAGCTGTGGTTCAGAGAGGGGTCACAGAGATGACATGTAAAAACATGCCACATCATGGCCCATTTCAAATATGCAGCTTCCAGCTCTCTTTCCATCTCTCTCTTTATTGTAGACCGAGGTGTCTGTGAGCTGAACTCAGCCCTCCATCTGTTATATTTTCATTCTTCAGGCTGCTCCAGACCATCTTCCCTGCCTTCAGACATGCAAAAATAGGCCATTCTCTGACCTTAATGAGGACAAACTTCACATAATCCCCAGTGAATAATACTGTTAGTATGAAACAGGCTATAATTTGGCACATTTGGGAACGTCACATTTTTATTATCAGGTAACCAATAGGCTTTGTATGATTGCCTTTCACCCCTCAGGGCTGGTTATGAGTTCTTTGCTTCCCAAAGATAAATCCTGACAATGACTTTTCCTTGCTGTCTGGAGGCTGAGAGCAGGCTATTACAGCCTATTGCTTTACACATTCTTCAGAGTGAAAGCTGTGCATTAGGGATCAATAAAATAGATCACTCCTGCTTCAGGCCATTACACTTGCCTGCATTTATTCCTATAACACGATGACACCACATTCCTTAGTGTGGGTGTTTCAAAAACTTTCTCCAGGAGGAGACTACTCCACTACATGCCCAGCTACAGGCCAGTCTACATTTTTTTGTCATCAGCTGTTTTAAGGAGAAAGACCTTGGCCAAGAGGGACTGATCAGTGGTCCAGTTCAGCTTTGCCTTGTGTAAATCCCTATTTTTGCTGTTTGTACCCCAAGCATTGTGCAAATTGAGGAAGTAAAGCCTGTGCAGGTGTCATGGGCAACAAAACAGTTTTCTGTCAAGCAATTTCAATCAATTTAATTTTTCACCAATTAACAATAATGTTTAACTTCCTGATTCATGAATTAGAGAAAGACACCCCTGAACCTCCTTTCTGGTGTCCAGCCCCTTGGTCTACAACCAAGTCCCTTCAGAGCAGGAGGTTGCGATCTGTACATCATGGTCCCTACATGACTGATCTCTTGTGGCCTCTTCCACCAGCCACAGTCCCTTAGCAGTTGTACCTCTTGCTCAGTCTCCTCTCCAACCCTTCCTGGATATTTGCTCCAGCCCCACTGCATGAAACAGTACTTTGTCAGCACCATGCAGCAGAGACAGGGCCAGATGTGGTTGGTAGTGCTCCACAGTGCTGAGATGCCCCATACTCCCAAAAGAAATTTAGCCCTGCCATTAGCCTGAGCTGAGGTAGGATCATGGGTATCAGGCCCTGACACTACTACAAGTTCTTCCTGCATCATCTCTGTGAGAGATCTTTCTAAATACAGGCGATATATCTTACAATTGCTGTTGACCTGCCTTCTTTAGGGAATTCCTTGGAACAGGATTTGTCTATGCTTATGTCTGCAACTTCCTATCATAAACTGTACCAACTACAATGTGCTATGAAAATAGCACACCAAATATTAACTATGTGATCTATTAAGCATTCCTGGCTGGTGATAACTTCCTTCCATTACTCATATTCCCTGTGTGAGTAGATGCATCAAGTGTGGGTGTAAAAAAATGTGTTTTTTTAATGTAGCATCAACTTTTTAATGTATTGAACATCATTGAGACTCTTAAGACAACTCCTGCTTTAGACTCTACAAGGGAGACAAAACAAGATGGCAAACTGAGAATTTAAGCTTTGAAGGTTTGTTCTATATTATTTTCTTCTCCACAATAGTAGTAACTTCAATTTCATGTGCCTATCAAAAGAAACTGGACTTGAAGAATATGAGTGAGCTGTGCAGTGAGGCTTCATCATCCGTTGCTTTTTCACACACAACACACTTTTCTTATTATTAATATTGTTGGCTTTCTAAAACATGGTTCAGTCTGCTGTCTGCATTCTCAGAGCCATGGTTTTGCCCTTACACTTTTCATCTTACTCCTTTATACTCTTGAGTTAAAAAAATAGCCAATCCACCAAACCCCCCTGCAAAAAAAAAACCCACCAAAACAACTACAAAAAACCCAAACAAACATAAAAGAAAAAAACAAACCCACAAAAAACCCAAAAAAAACCCCAAAAAACCCCCAAATGCACAAACAAAAAACTCCCTGCAAACCACTGAAACCAGTCCCTAAGACCTAAACTGCTGACCTTAATCTCATTTGTCCTTTTTCTGTTCTTGGTGTCTTTACTGGCTTTCTTCTTCATCCATTTCCACCTCCATTCTCATCTCATGCCCCTTTTGATTTCCTCTTTTATTCTGTGGGGTCTTAATTGATTTTATGTCATTTTATGTTTATTTAGTTTCCAGTCTCTCCACTCAGTCTCATTCTTTAAGCTCTTATTTTTTTGGTTTTTTCCTTTTTATCTCTTTCTGTTCTTCTAAAATTCTTCCATTATCTTCCCCCACTTCTGGGTACTTTTCCCTGATGACTTTCTCCTTCGCCACCCCATCTGGGCTCCACTTTTTGCACCACCTCTTAAGTGTCTACCCTCTGCCATTCACATATCCCATTATCTCCCTAATTTCTTCCATTTCTTCTCTGTGCCTGTTTTTTCCCAAATTCTCACAGAGCCATGCCCAGCAGCAGTGTAGGACTCCATTCCTTCACCACTGAAGATGTTGCTGGCAGCCCAGCAGAGAAGGAGATGGTGCAGATCTAGAAGCTGCAGTGAGCAAATCCCTCTGCATGGGAGCTGAAATTTGGCCACACATATGCTCAGTTTAAAGGAAGCCTTGGCCAGTGAAATGGGTTGGAGGTGTGCCAGTGGGGGACAGCAGTATCTCATTGCCACTTCTCCGAGCCAGTCCCCCTGACAGCGTAGTTGGAGCATTGAAAGCTTTTTAGGGATTTCACATTAACTACATCTGTATCAGGCCATTTTGTGCTTCACTGAATTTGTGCATCAATCTCTCTTTATTTTGCAAGGCTTACATCTTATGAAACAGAGTGAAATCATTAACACGCGGTGGTTTTCAGGCCTCTCTCTGGTTTCCAGGCTCAGAATTGTCTTCTGCCAAAGGGTCCTGCACAGTTTACACACTTTAAAAACCTCTGCTGCATATAATAATAATAGTAATTTGTATGCAATAAAATGGTACTCATAGATGCTAATTTTGACTGATTACAAAAATAAGGAAACAAATGCAAAGAAGTCACAAAACTTGTCCTGTCAACTTCTTTAATATGAAAAGTATTTTCAAAGCTTAGGGCTGTGGAGTCCGGCCCTTTGACTGATCTTTCATGCAAATTTGGACAACATATATTTAACTTGGTTGTGTTCTCCTCTGTAAGTCACATTAACAGCACTATTTTATGCCTTTTACACAGTAAATATATCAAGCAAATAAAACAATTTTACTCAAGCCTTAGTCAAACCTTAGAAGGCCTAGATAAAATGTTGTTCTTTCTAACTAGAACATCTGCAGAAGGTCTAAACATTATTAAGATCAAAAGCCACTTATTGAAGTAAATAGAAAAAAATAGCTTTTGGTTGACTTCAGGCATCCAAAGCTGTATCTATAATAATAATAGACAAAACAATAATAAATATTAAAAAATAAACATATTCTTAAAGCCAATCGGCCAAGCACAACCCACATCCCTGTAGCCCAGTTCTCTTGCCTCAAGCACAGGACAGCCACACACAAATTGGGCAATGTCTGGAGAGGGCAGTTTACCCCACAACGAAACCTGGGCAAGCTGGGCTCACAGTTTAGCTGCGCAAACAACTGCACAACAGAACTGAGCCTTACCCTTCCCAATCAGTTAACCAGAAGAGACAGTGCCTGCAATCCATTGTATGGCCCTCAGGCAACTGGGGAAAGCCCAGGTTTGCACAGATAAGATTAATGGCACCAATTCTGGTTAGGTGGATTTTGTGACACTACAAGGCATAATTATAAGAAAAATTGAATGGTTCGTTTTTTGTTTCTTAAACAATGTTTGGTTTTTTTATAGTTGATGATAAACTGGTGGGTTTCATGGAGTTTTTTGTTGGTCCTTTTGTTAACAAATATTTCCCCATGTTCAAAAGTGTTATATTTCAACAGAAATGTCATAGCCTCCACAAGGGGAATTACTGTTATTGACTAAACAGGGCTGGGATTTCAACAACCATAATGGATGCTGTTGTTTTAAAATGCTAATTCTTCCCAGTGGTTGATTTCTTATGCAAGGTATATTTTTTTCCTATGAAAAGATCAATAATTTATTATGCCGTCTTCTTTGGGCAATAGTTTGGGGGTCTATTCTGTAAAGATGTTGTCTTTTTCCACAAAAATTATAGAAATGCCAAAAACCTAACTAATGTTTTCCTTCTTCTAAGAAGTATTTGAGCCTTTAAAAAATCAAAACAAGACAAACAAAAGAAAGAAAGCACAAAATAATTCCTATTATATTGCAAAATGGAAGTGAAAACCTCTCCAGGTATAAAGTAGGGCCTGATTTTACAGTCTTTGGGTATGTGTACCACTGCTCAGTATAAACACAGAGAGAGCAACCAGGCAATGTATAGGAATAACAAGCACTACTGATGAGGAGTAAATCTGGGAAACTGGCATGTGTTCTCTGAAATATTTAATTTCACATTATGGACCTTAAAACTCCATTTTTAAGGAGGCTACAAACAGGGAAAAATAAGAGGACAATTAAGAGGCACGTTCTTTGTCTCTGTTAGAAACTGTCAGTGATGCAAATGAGCCTGTTAGGACAAAAAGATTAGTATTTGAATAATGGAGTAGGCTTTCACATTACCTTTGAGGCCTGGAACAAGAATCTGAACAGAGCAGGACTCCTCTGCAATGTGTTGAGGATATCCAGATCTTAGCAGTGACAGGAAGGCAAGGCTAATTAGAGTCACCAAGAAAACCAGATCTCTCTTCATAATGAGCACTTACAGGTCACTGACTCCTAAACAAAAGAATGAATAAACAGTTATAAGAATTCCAAAGGCTTTCAACAGTTTCTTAATACATGCAGCATCCCACTAAAAACACAATATATATTTGTGTGCCATAACCCATACAGCATGAGAAGCACACGTGCAGCTCCTCCAAGCAGGTTATGTGTTCCTCAGACACACATGAAACAGGCAGCAGCACATTTAGCAGGTTTTTTTGCTGTTAAACTGGATGAGATAAAGCTCAGGAGAAATTTAATTTTAAAAAGAAGGAGATTAAGCAATGCCAATAATAGGCAATTCTGTGTTCATGATTTCTCATTGGAGGCAGGAATCTGGAAAGGTGAAAGGAGAAAATACAACATGCGGGCTTAGAATCATAGAATTGCTTAGGCTGGAAAAGACCTCTAAGATCACCAATCAACCATTAACCCAGGACTGCCAAGTCCACCACTAAGCCATGTCCCCAAGTGCCACATCTACATATCTTTGAGATATGTCCAGGGATGGTGACCCCACCACTTCCCTGGGCAGCCCGTTCCAGTGCTTGACGACCCTTCCATGAAGTAATTTTTCCTAATGTCCAATCTAAACTCCCTCTGGCACAACTTGAGGCCATTTCCTCTTGTCCTATTTCGTGTAACCTGGAAAAAAAGACCACTTCCACTCTGGCTACAACCTCGTTTCAAGTAAAGAGCGGTAAGGTCTCCCCTGCACCTCCTTTTCTCCAGGCTAAACTCCAGTTCCCTCAGCCACTCCTCACAGGACTTGTAGACCCACACACAGTCCAGACCCTTCACCAGCTCTGTTGCCCTTCTCTGGACACACACCACCACCACCATATCCTTCTTGCAGTGACAGGCCCAGACATGGGCACAGGATTTGAGGCGTGGCCTCACCAGTACAGGGGGACAATCACTGTACTGCCCAGTACAGGGGGACAATCACTCTCCTGGTCCTGCTGGCCTCACCATTGCTGACACAGGCCAGGATGCCATTGGCCTTCTTGGCCACCTGGCCTTGCCCTGAAAGTTGTTAGTACTAAGTTCCCACTTAGAAAGAGTGGATACTGCTCTAAAGAGACAATTCAGTAACAGATGAGACCAACTCAAAGGCCTGAAACTTCACTTCCCATCTACCTGAGCACTGGAATTGTGCCCAGGCAAATTGTCTGATACAATTGCCCTCATGTAAGTCATTGAGGGTGGAAGGCAGGTAATATTTCACTGTATCATTCAATAAAGTTACATCACTGTCTTCAATAACTCCTGAAGAGAATCACCTTTGAAACATATCCTAGTCTAAGCCGACAAGTTAAATGGCTTGCCTGAAATTAGGCTGTGAAGAGATGTCTCAGAAAACAACTGAACAGAAATGGAGTTTGTGTGAAAGGACTGTCAAAATGCAGTATTTAGGGGGCCTGTAAAAATACTTTGACAAAAGTGTTATGTATGTATTTCTGATATGTTTTTCCAGTCCATCTTTAACCAGAGCTCCGTACTACACAAATAAGCTGAAAGTCATAACATGTTTTTTATCATCTTTTATAGCCACCATAAGGACATGTGCATTTTACATCTAGAGCAAGAAGATAGGGCTATATTAATTTCCACTCCCTGAATCCCTTCAAAAATAAGTCAAGTAGGATTAGGCACAGGTGTGGGACCAGTATGTGGGTCTGTATGCCTCAATATATCGGGGATCTAGGAGAGTGGAACTGTTATTTTTGGGATGGCCTGAAGGTGTTAACTGGCATAACATATGTCTTAGCAGCAAGGCCAAGTAGATGATTTTGGAGTTGGGGAAATAAATTGTCCCTTTGAATTATTGTCCAGTTTGTGCTTCCATTATCCCCTAGGAACCACAGCAAGGGGATCTGATGGGAGCAGATATTGTCTCCTTCCTCATATGTGGAGGGCACTGCATGAGTTACAGGCCAGGTTGCTCTGCCTCACAACCCCCTTGCTACGCCATCTGTTGCTACATCCACACTGCAGGACAGGGGGACGCCACAATACACCTCCAAGTTTGTGGGAAACAGAGGGTTAAAAAATTCTACAGGCACTAATGAGTTTAATTCACAACCCTGGAAAGAGCTGGGGTTGATGTAATAATGAAGGTGTATAGACCTTAAGCAGAAGAATTATACACCTATGTTTCTGTAGTTATAAGTAAGAATATTTATTGGGTGATATGGTGGAGGGTTTTTAAGTATAGTAATGTGATTTTATAGTTTAAGCTAAGAATTTAGATGTTATAATAGAAGTATATGTGAGTATGTGAGCTGGCAAATAATTGGTTGAAAGATAGATGCACTTAAGTAAAAAGTACCAAAGGTGATAAGTTATCAAGTCAAAACAAAGTTTCGTGTTAATTGCTTATTGGACCAAAAAGTTATAAATTGCCATGTAACTTTGAAAGTCGTGACTATCTTCAGTTATGGTGACTTGTTACTAAATCTCTGGCCTCTGAGACTGACGACTTGTTTGTTATTTCAAGTAATAAATCACGAATAACCATGATAGTCCCATCTCTTTAATAGGGCACTGACACAAGTTCTTATTGATCTTCCAGATCTGGTGCAGAGACTTGTATACGCTATGAGGCCCTTTTGACCCAAATCTTTTCCCCAGGTTTCTTTCCAAACGAGAGAGACCTGCAGCTGGAGGACCACGGCTTAAAAGGTGGTGTCTGTGCTTAGACCTGGGAAGAGCTCTTGGGTCAAGAGATCTCAATACTGTCATAGTCTAATGGGCTACAGTGGGGCAGGAAAACCTGGGGAAAAGGTAATCCTGGGTAATGCTGGGTAATCCTCCCATGGGGCAAGGGAGGAACAGGGACTATTCGAGGATTTCCACAACCTGACGTGCATTCCTATAATGAGTTAGGCACAAACTACTTTACAGACAAGCTTTGCCAACCAGAAAGAATACCAAGGAAAATGTGGAACTGCTGCTCAAATATTTAGGCCATGATAAGTTTTGTCACAATTGCAGCAATTATCACTCGAGGCTTCTGAAGGGTACAGGGCAAAATTGACTTTTGCCACCCAAGGATGAGGAACAAGAGCTAGAGAAGGTACATCTAAAGCCATGCATGGACCTGTTAGAATGTGTCCAGAGGAGGATCACAAAGATGATCAGAGGGCTGGACCACTTCTACAAAGACAGGCTGAGAGCTGTGGCTCTTCAGCCTGGAGATATCTTGGGGAAACATCACTGGGGCCTTCCAGTACTTAAAATGGGCTTATAAAAAAAGAGGGAGAGCGACTTTTTACACAGACAGACAGTGATAGGATAAGGGAGAATGGCTTTAAACTGAAAGAGGAGATATTTAGATTAGATAGAACAGGTTGCCCAGAGAAGTTATGGATGTCCCACTCCTGGAAGTGTTCAAGGCCAGATTTCACAGGACCCTGAGCCATCTGGTCTAGTAGAAGATGCCCTGCCCAAGGCAGGGGGGTTGGAATTAGAAGATCTTTAAGGTCCCTTCCAACCCAAGCCTTTCTGTGATTCTGTGATAAAGGTAGACATAGAGAACTGCAACAGTCGGGCAGGAAAAGCAGAAGTAATAGAAATTTGGATGCCATGGAGAAGCAGCAACCAGGCCAGCTCCCCAGGGTTCTGGCAAACAAAACCAGTAGGAAAACATTTGATGTGTTGCTGAACTCTGCTTTTCTGGGCTACGGACTCCCTTGTCTATGCACAGGGCCAGCCACAAGCACTAGAAACCAGGTCAAGTCACCGGCCACTTTCCAGCTCTTTGCTAAGTTTATTGCAAACTCTTTGACCACAGTCTTGAGATAGTTTTGCAGTATTGATCTCCTTGAGAGCACTTTTCTGCAAAATATCCTCATGTGCATACTAAAATTACTTCAGAAACATTAAGCTTGAATCTGGCTACATCTTCCCAGAAGGAGATTCCCAACCCCAGGGTACAAGGCACCTGTCCACAGCAGACAGTCCTGCCTCTTTTTCCTGTTTCTGATTCACAAGTCAGCAAGCAAGAGGGAGCAACAAAAACTAGCCATTAAGAAAGGCTAGAGGAAAAGGTGTTTTTCCAGATCTTCAAAGGTTTCCAAGGCCAGTCTTGGCATTTGAATAGCCAGTGCTGGTTGACTGCAAAAAGAAGGAGTCCCTGGCAGGAACATGATCTGCAATGCCAAATGAGGGACTAGTGCTCCCTTATGGCGAAAAGCAGTCGTGGTTGCCTCAGCCAGCCAGGAAGACATGCCTGGAAATCTCTTTCAGACCTCCTCAGCAGCAGCCACCCTTGAGAGACAGGGTTTGTGGGCTGAGCAAGAGATGTGGGTCCTACCTGCCTTAGCCTGCAGGACCCACCCTACAGCCCAGGAGAACACCGGGTCACCAGCCTGCAGGACATCCTAGGCATGATATCCCACCTTTTTTTTTTTGTAATGGGAGCACTTCAGGATTCAGAAGATCAGACAAAGAGGCTTTCAAGCCGAGTGGTTCAGATACACTGCTGAAAGCCTAGAAATTAGGCAGCTTCAGCATGAGCATCTGGCAGACTGGTGATAAGGATTCTTGACAAATTGGAGAGCAGAATGAAATGGCCTGAGATGGGAGAAGAAATTGAAATTGGGAAGGTGCTGCAGTCTCTGCATTAGTGAATAAAAGGCAGCGTCATCTCCTCTGTCTGCATTTTATGAGGATTTAGATGTATCCAGACTCCAACTGAAAGATCAAAGACTCCAGGTACTCCAGGTATGTTAAATATTAATCTGCCTTTGCAAACTCCTACACAGCTCAGAGATGAGACAGACATCGAGCAGCAGAGAACTGTCAAGGCTGCTTCTTGGCTCTGCTCGGCAGCCACAAATGAAGGATTTTCTGGGGGAAACAAAATACCCAACAAAGCTTCAGCACATTCCCTGCTGTCTGCTGTTGGGCTTACGTGTCTCAGAGACAGAGGGGATGCAACCCCACCCTACCTCATGTTAGCTCAACTCACAGAGAAAATGGACTTGTTCTTGAAAAAGGAGCTTCTTTAGTGTCATTCAGGTAACAATACCAAGATCCATAAGAATACTCAGGGAAATTACCTTGATCTGAGAAGAGCCACTAATGGAAGGAATCTCTGAAGAGGCTGCAGATTAAATACTCCATAGAATCTGCGGCTGCAGTAAAGGGACACAGTAGTAGTAGAAATCAAACCAAAAGCACTTTGGATATCACTTTCTCCCTCTTTCCCAGCTTTCAAAAGCAACCTCTTCTGCAGCTAAAATTGCTTTCTCTGATTGAAATAACAGTTTGATCTCCAGGTGTGTGCTACGGCAGTATCTGCCACTTTAAAATCCTAGAAAATTTCTTGCTTTTCTGACCTACTTTCAAGCCCTTTCAGACCTAGATGTATAAAAATAATTTAAGAATTAAATCCCACTGAAACTGGTCCTCAGATAAAGGTGCCAGCCTGTTTTTTCAAACACTGTTTTGGCACTGGTATTTGGAGTATTTTCGGCCTTGGTAAAACCAATGCCAGTGAGAAACCTAAAGATGTCCAGCACTTGTAAAAGTATGAATATTTTCTCACTGCCTATGCAGGGGTCAAAAGTCAAATTTGTCACCATTAACAGTGGCCGTTAAATCAGTGAAAATGGAAAGTATTGAAAAAAAAATGAGGAGAAATAAAAGGCAGAACTTACTTTAAAAATAAAAATTAACAAAGTGCCTCTATTTGTATTAGAAATGAAAACATACCAATGCAACCAGCACAATTTCAAAACAACTTTTGAGACCTCTCAGCTTTAGGAAATCTGCCTCAGTTGCCAAGAGAGAAGAGGTTTCTCAAGCCAAGCTTCAAATGACAAGTCCTTGAGAGGTCACTGGAGAATCCCAAAGGCCCCACAGGCTTGCTCAAAACTGCTGCAGGACCAGCCAAGCCAGCTGGCACTCATTGAGTTCCCACACTTCCCCCCAACTCTGGATGGAAAGCTTGGAGATCACTTGAGCCAGCTAACGCATCGTGCATGAATTCCCTGTATCTGCCAGCGGCTGCTCCACAAGTGCCAGTGGCTAATTCCATGCCATTATTTTGGACCTAGAAGAAACAACACAGATGATCTGCCAAGCTGAAACCAAGTGGATGAAAAATGCAGAAGACAAATTATGCTCACTGGCATTAGTGCTCAGCCAGCCAACAGCTACAGAGTAACTGTAATCCTCTGGATAATCCTATAGGACTTATCTTTGAGCTGTTTTTATTTCACTGAGTAGTTTTCACCGTTACTACAATTTTTTTTTTCTGTTATTTTTTAAAACTATACTTCATTCTCACATATCTGAGCTGAATTATCTATATTCTGAATTGAGTATGCTTCTGGTACAGACACACAAATCTGCAAAGCCACAGCCACATTTGGTGAGTGGCTTGCCCAAGCCAGTTCAAGTCAATACTACAGACACAGCAATAACTTTCAACAGTTTTCACTCGCCTTTCTTTTCAAGTCCTCATCATCCACATCTCAGCACCTCCCTGGCAGAACTCTCTGGCAGCTCATGTATCCTCAAGCGCCCTGCAGGGCCTAAGCCAAATTCTAGAAGATGCAACACATGCCCACAAAATCATGCCCACAAAAGAGCAGGCTGTGACACAGATCTCATGCTATTTCAAATATTTTGAATAGATAAAAGACCAAAAAAAATTAAATTAGGTCCCAGAGTTACCACCAGTGCCCAGCACAGCCCAGGGATAGGTTTTTGAGGGAAGCAGGGAGAGGCAGAAGAGACAAGCCTCCAGCACTGTTGACACAAGCTGCCTTTCACCCCTTGGCCCAAGGGATGGGGATCATTCCCTGGGGAAGATGCCTTTCACACTGAAGATGAAACCTGTGTCACTGACCTCATCATTCTCCATTACAGCCTTACTAATCTTCCTAACCTACAGATGTTTTGTGTAGCTATGCTTTTACTTTATCTAAGCATTTTCTCATTTGTCCTCTCAGCTCCCTTGCACATTACCTTGGGTAATCAAACATTTGCCATTTAGCTAGACTATAAAAATCAGAATCAATTATAAAGCTGCTTAAACATTGGGTGATCATTATCATAACATTGCAATGCTCACAAGTTAAATTCTATGTGTTGATTTAAAGGTTAAAGCAATGGACTTGAAAGACTGAAAAGAATCCCTCAATATTAATACTGTAAAATTGCAAAAATGAGGACCATAACTGCCATGGTTACCAAGTCTCTGTGAAATCTATGGAGCATGGAGTAGCATAAACCAGAGACATAACACATTTCGGCTCCTGATGACACTGAAGAACAGTGGGGTTTGCTGTAGAGGACAAAAGAGTGAGTCTAAGATGATGGGAAACTAGCATTACCTAAAAACCAAACTGATAGGAAGTCCTCAGTTGCTCCCCAAAGTACACTTACTTATGGCACAACAAAACCATTTCCTCAGCCGATGTTTGTAAGGTGTAAGGAAGTATTAGTTTGTCACATAGATGCCCTTATCAGATGTAGGTATAGTAGTCCCACTTTTCATCCAGAAGAATGTTTTCAAAATTTGGGACAAATTTCTTCCTGATGTTGTTCCGCTGAAGTCAATGAGTTCATGTTAGAATTAACTTACTGTCATCTGTTCTGAAAATATAAAAACAAGGCTTCAGCAAGAGTGAGATGAAAGCAGTGCCAGATTGGGGCAAATTTGTTTTCAAAACTTTTAACTAGAGGGAGATGGGAGTGCCAAATCTTTCACAATACTTCCCTATGGATTTTTGGACAGTAGAAAATAACATTCAAGTAGATTTTTATCTTTACATAAACTGGTGGTCAGAGGCAACTAGAAATACTAAAAAGAATTTCTCATGCAATGTTTTAATCGAAGTTCCTACTAGATTACAAGATCTCTTCTGCTTTCAGCTATATTTTACAAAAATAGTTTGCAATTTTGGGTGCCATCATCGTTATATGTCAGATCAAACTTTTGGTGTTCTTAACCACCACCAAAAAAAAAAAAAAAAAAAAAAAAAAAAAAAAAGAAGTACAGGGTTCTAATGCAGGTATCAGTTCTTCTAAAACCTGTGTCTAAAATGTCGCGGTTCATTCCCACTCCTATAAAGCATTCACATGAGAACCTCATGCTATCCTCACACAGCTATCTGTAGGAAATAAAAGACCAAGGATTCACCAAGAATCAGTGAATGATGTGGAGAATGCTGCAGGGAATGCTTCTTTACATGAATAAATACATAATATGAACATATGCATTTGTAATTTTATTTATATGCCTTATATAAGGCATTGCTTTTCAGCCCTTCCCATCCACAGAGGCTTAGGACCAGCTGCAGAAGCTGGGATATCTGTGCAATATTATGCCCACTCAACCAACTTAACACTTTGCAACATGTTCTCACTCTTCAGGTGTTTGTAAGTTTTCCTAGGTGGGCCTGACAGTTGTCTTCTTAAGGTCACTGGACAGGCTCAAAAGGCAAACTCACCCTGGGAGGGGGTTGCCTCAGTCCTGCAGCTACATTCTTAGAGGTGTAGAGAAGAGGCAGAAAAGTCTATCAAGGCCCCATCCAATCATCCCACCCATGCCAGCAGTGGCACATACCTCTTGCACAACAGAAATGCCACTCAAGTATTGATCCAAAAGGTGTGAAGTTGCAACTATGGAACATCCTTAACTTCAAAGGATTGAAACCCACAGCTCCAGTTCCCCAAGAGAGTGATTGTTCACATTAGACAGACACAGCAGGTGAAATTAGACTACACTCAGGCATGCCACATTAAAGGAAGAAAGGAAGCAGAGAAGAAGCCTGATGATGAAGCCAGCTCAAGCCTAGTGGTAGGACACTAGACTAAAACTGAGTAAAATGAGTGTTCTCCCTTCCCTGCTTTCTATATCCCACAGTTGAATCATGTATAAACACAGCGACAGGTCAGGAATATCCAGACAGAAGACAAAATCTAAGCAAAGCAGTTTATGACGTTAGAAAAAGAATAAAGACAAGAGACAAGGTAAAAGGATGTAGACTACTAGTGGACACACAGCAAAAGTGAAAAACCAGAGGTCTGACCAGGGGACAGTAGCAGAGAGAGGACAGAGGAGCAATGGCACCATCCCAGAGGGCAAGTGGACAGGAAAAAGGTTTGCTTTTGGTTGCTACAGTACTCCTCACTGAGAAGAAAAAACAAGAAAGAGGACAAACAGCTTTTGACCCCATTTTCTCACACATTAGATAAGTGACAGCTACATTTAAAAGAGGTTCTAAGAATAAAGGAAAGCCACTTGACTGCTGCCCAGGTCTTCCCAATGCTGCAAGTATATCACCTCAAAAAGTGAACCACAAGACAGAGCACAGCTGCCATTAGCAGATGCCTATTTATCAGGACAAGTCTGATTAGATCCAGAACTCAAGCTAGCAGAGGTTAGTTTTAAACAGACCCTTGGGTGGGATTTAACTGTTCTGGCTTAGGTCAGAAAAACACCCTGAGCACCCTGTACAAGTAAGTCAGAGAAAGGCACCTTGGCCCAGGGATTCATTTCACCCCAGTACAGAACAGAATGGGTAATTGACTCTGGAGGTAACTACCTATTCATTGCCCAGTATCACTAGTTCAGCCTTGCAGGTATGTAAGGTTAGGTGAGGGGTGTCCCACCATTGCTAACTAGCTAAGTCAATCTACAGGAGGGCTAACAGCAGCCTGGCTTCCTGCTGCACTCACACATTATCCTTCCCTCCTCTGTACTGTCACTAATGCCCAGCTGATCCCAGCTAACACAGGCTGCTATGCCAGCAGTAAGCTATTCCTCTACTTGTAATGTTATTTTTCAGTTGATTTAGTTCCTTGGTTCCTGGCAAGGGTAAAATGGCCATAATTCATGTGAAAAATGATGCCGACCAAGGAAAGAGCTGCCCTTGGCAGCAGCTGAGATGGCCTTCAGTGTGTTACAAAACTGTGCTCTTGCATGCCAGCAGCATACAAACAACAGGAAAATGCATAAGTGAAAGAATTCAAGGCACTAAATTCACCAGGAAAAAAAAAGCCCAAAACAAACCCAAACAAACAAAAAAAACCCCAAACAAAAAACAACCCCCCCAAAAAACCAAACAGAAAATCCCCAAACAAATAAAAACAAAAACAAAACAAAACCCAAAACAAACAAAAAACCCAACCAGTACATAATTAATGTGGGAACATTTTAAAAGAAGGAAAGATATGGCAAAATACCAGGCTGCAATGGAAAATAATAACCAGCAAAAGATAGGAAATATATTCACACCAGGCATTTGTAATAGCATGCAAGGCACCAAGAGTTATGGAAAGGATCCCAGAGTGTTTTCCTCAAATGACAAGACCATATTTCTTGGAATGATATCCTCAATATAACAAAACACTGTGCTATGTAAGCACACATGATCAAAATCTTGCATTTGAACTGGGGCAGTGTCAATGCTATTTCAACAAAAGGTTATTTTCACTTTCAGACTGAGACCAACTAACACTCTACATGTGACCCTACATGATTCTACATGTGACTACATCAGTAGACAAGGGATGGGCTAGAGGTGTCATTTATCTGGTCTTCTGTAAAGCCTTTGACAACAACATCCATCTCTCTAAATTGGAGAGAGATGGATTTGATGGGTGGAGTGTTAGATGGACAAGAAAGCGGTTGGACAATCACATCTTGAGGGTGGTGGTCAACAGCTCAGTGTTCTGATGGACATCAGTGATAAGTGGTGTCCCTCAGGAGTCCATACTGGACACAGTGAAATTATTATCATCATTAATGACATGGATGAAGGGATCGAGTGCACCCTCAGCAAACTGCAGATGACTCCAAGCTGAGCGGTGCAGTGACACAACTGAAGGACAGGATGCCATCCAGAGGGACCTCGACAAGCTCAAGAAGTGGCCCATGGGAATCTCATGCAGTTTAACAAGACCAAGGGCAAGGTGCTGCACCTGGGTCAGGGCAACCCCTGGTACCAAGTCACAGGCTGGGGATGAACAGATCCACAGCAGCGCTGCCGGGAAGGACTTGGGAGTGCTGCTGGATGAGAGGCTGGACATGGACCAGCCGTGTTCCTTTGCAGCCTGGAGAGCCAAACGTGCCCTGGGCTGCATCAAAGGCAGCGTGGGCAGCAGGTGAGGGAGGGGCTTCTGCCCCTCTGCTCTGCTCTGGTGAGACCCCACCTGCATCCAGCTCTGGGATCCCCAGCACAGGAAAGACATGAACCTGTTGGAGTGAGTCCAGAGGAGGCCACCAAGATAATAAAAAGGATGGAACACCTCTCCTACAAGGAAAGGCTGAGATATTTGGGATTCCTGGAGAAGGCTTCAGAGTCACCTACTTGCAGCCTTCCAGTACCTGAAGGGAGCCTAAAGAAAGATGTGGAAAGACTTTTTACAAGAGCTTGTACTGACAGGACTGTAGGGAATGGGTTCAGACTGAGAGTAGGTTTAGATTAGATACTGGGAAGAAATTCCTTACTGTGAGGGTGGTGAGGTTGGAACAGGTTATCCAGAGAAGGTGTGGATGCCCCATCCCTGGAAATGTTCATGGCCAGGTTGGATGAGGCTTTGAGCAACCTGGTCTAGTGGAAGATGTCCCTGACCATGGCAGGGGGGTTGGAACTAGATTATTGTAAATGTCCCTTCCAATCCAGGTCATTCTATGATTCTATAATATCTTCACTGGACAAGTGATAGGTGATCTTGATAGCAACAGTACTACCCAATGTCCTTTTTTTCTTAGAGCTCTGACACACCTTTCCAAATGCAGATAAGGGAAAGAAGGCAAAAAAAAGAGGAACTTATCAAAACAGCTGCCCACCACGTTAATACAAAATACATGAAGGTACACAGAAATGGTTGTAGAAGCAAAATGCAGTGGGAAAATAAGCAAGTTTCTATGCGTCTGATATGACTTAGTTGAAGCATGCACAAAGACACTCGATTCCTGCAGATAACCAGACATTAACAAAGTTCTCAGAAGTCAAAGTATTCTTACACTAGTATGCTCCAGAAGACTTTCACTAATCACTCTATATCATAGGCAATAGTCATCATCCAATGTGAAAGCTATGCCAGAAGGAATCCAGCTGAAACAGCTTTCAGTGGCACAACCTCCCAGAGCAGCTCTTACTCATACCACAGCACATGCACTCAAAATCCCTTACAATGCACAATGCACTGGTTGACAAATATTTTTATAATTTGAGGAGTACAAGGGATTGCATGCAGTTTGAGACACTTTTGACAATCTCATCTCATTTTGAAAAAGAAATATGAATTCAGAAAGAAACAGAATGTGTAGAACACAATTTGCAAGCAAGGGTGTTTATCTGAATTAATATAAATTGAAGGTGTTACTTCCCTTAACTGTATATCGTGATGCTTCTGCTACCGAAAGATTCTCAAGGATGACAACCCCCTTTGAAATTTTTTCATTAAAGTCCTTCCATCTAACCAACTGCCCTGAGAGATTTCTGTATTTTAGTAATGTGCATTTCTAGAGAATAATATAACAAGCTATGTTAAATAAGTGATAACTACCGGCATTTCCACCTGCTTTGGTACTCAGCAAATTCTCTAACAATAGCAGCAAATGTACCTTTCACACAGCTAGAACATGACCAGAGGGCAGCTGTGCACCAATTAAGAAGCTGCAGAACAGCTAAGCAGTGATGACTTGAATCTCCACATTTGTCTGTTCAGAATTTATAGGGCACTTACAGGAGCAAAAACTAATGCTACTGTTCTGATTGTCCAGTTACCAGTGAAATAAAAGGCTTCAGTGGTGTTAATGAGTACACTGACCTGAAATCCCAACATCTGCCAGCTGACTTAAGAAAAGGAACAATGAACAACTAAACCAAGACTTGCCACAGTTACTCAGTGCTGCCAAAAAGATACAGAGGCATCAGTTCTATACAAATCAGAAAGTCCATGTGCTCAGCACTGTAGTTGCAATGTTTAATGTCATCTTCCCTAAACACAAGGAACAGTGTGAATGTAATCACTTGCACATTAAGTGTAAATAGGCAAATGCACGTTTAAACACAGAGTTGCTCACGAGACAGTCTGTCAGATGGGGTGGGTTGGCCTTGGCTGGATGCCAGCTGCCCAACAAGCCACTCTAGGGGTTTTATATAACACTCATAAAAATGAGAATAGAGAACGACAGTAGAGACTTTTTGACACTCCACAATTAGATAAAAGGCCATTCTGACATATCTTATCATATCTATCATATAATATCTATCATATCATATCATATCATGGCCTGGGTTGGAAAGGACCTTAATGATCATCTGGTTCCCAGACCTTAGCCATGGGCAAGGACCTTCCACTAGATCAGGTTGCTCAGAGCTCCAGCCTGGCCTTGAACACTTCCAGGGATGGGGCATCCACAGCTTCTCTGGGCAGCCTGTTCCAGTGCTTCACAGTAAAGACTATTTTTCTGATATCTAATTTAAACCTGCTTTCTTTCAGATTGAAGCCCTTTCCCCCTGTCCTGTCACTACAGGCCCTTGCAAAAAGTCCCTCTCAATCCCTCTTCATCTTTCCTTTAAGTTCCCTTCAGGTCCTGGAAGGCTGCAACTAGGTCACCCCAAAGCCTTCTCTTCTGGCTGAACAAACCAAGGTCATGAAGATACTAAACAGCAAAGGAAGATAACCTCCAATAAAGAGTTTTTTCAGCTGCAGCTCATAGCATGGCTCTCATTACATCATCTCACTTCATCTCTACATCAGCTTTAAACTGCAAATTCGTTGCACAGCTAGAGAGAAACACTGCAAGTGCAACTGTAGGTGCTGCTGACAGATCGAGCACCCTCGAGTCTCCTCAGCATGCACCATCACTCCTTCTCTTGCTCTGCCACATGTTCTCATTACCTGTTTCCTTAACATTTCTTGAACATAACTTCAGTGAGCCATCGGAGACCTGTTTTCTCATTAACACCATTCTGACAAGAAAGCTCATTGACACACATTTTAGTTTTCCTATTTCGTGAGGCTTTTTTTTCTGTTTCCTGTGCTAGGCCTTCACTGTTCGGTGTTTTTAACTTGATTGGCTATTATTACTGTGCCATCTAACAATGCTGGTTCTTTCACATCAATTTTTTAAAGCTCTTTGTTTTAATTTCCAAAAATTAGATCTCTTGCAAACCTTTCCTGATGATAATAAAAAATTCTACATATAAGTAGAATTAAAATTATACAATCACTTATATGATTTTGACCTTCCAAAGAGCAGACTGACCCTGGCATTCAGACCAGATGGAGATCAAATCAACATCTCCTCCATGGGCTCTTGGAGACCCATAGACTATTTCTAAAGAGTCCACTAAAGATGAATAAATGCATACCTATTGTCAGCAAGTTTCAGTATCTGCTAAAATCATCAGCACCATCACAAGAGATTTTGGGGTGATCCACAACTAAGCCTGAAAATCACTCAAATTAAACTGAAAATCTTAGAGTACTGTCTGAAAGATTTGTTGTTGTTGTTCTCATTTATGCTTATTCTGCAATTAGCAAACAGGACAAAAAGAAAATAATCACAGAGAGAGCCATGCTTAAGACCAGACAAAGACAGGCACCAGGAACTTAAGCACATCTATGGATACAACTTCAATCTTCAAGGTCCCTATTCAAAAAATATCCAAAGCTGAAGCAGTTTCCACTCTCCATCCTTTGCCCTCATTCATCACCCCTAAACCTACAAGTGAGAGCTGCTTTAGTTCAACACTGGCAACACAACCTCTGAATCTCTCTCTGTGGCCTCATCCCAGGTTCAAACAAAGCATCCAAAACCATGTCCTAACAATTCAGCCACCTTAAGAGGTAGGAAGTTCCTTTGGTTTTATTGGAAAACTTGAGTGCCTAAGCTTTTCCTACTGCACAGACCAGAGATGGTCAACATCTTGCCTGAGGAGAGTAACAAGACACTCTTCTCCCACCTAGCCCATTTCCAGCAAGGAAACACATCCAAAATCATTCCGTCTCCTCCAAGCACACCAAATACTGTTGGTTAGTTGCAAGGGCACCTTTCCAGCAGATGGGAGGTGGAGGTTTGGAGCAGTGCAGTGAGCTGCATTTAGGCCTCCTACTTCCCAGGTAAGTGGTCCCAGACAGCAGGTTATTATGTGACAGCTGAGTAGCAGCAGTCTATTTTTCAAAGAGAACTGTAGAAAACATTTTCTCAGAGCCATTTTTCAAAATCTCCATTGTCGAAGGACAACTCAGCACACACATTCAAGGTAAGCTTCCACCTTTCAGAACTCTAGTTCCTGCAGGCACTTGGCACTAAAGATGGTGAATTGATCCACATCCAGCAAAGAGGATTGTGGAGCATCTCTTGCAAGCAATTTTCAGATGGCTGCTGTGGCCATCACACACTTGTCTGACTGTGGTGAGTCTCTTTCTTCAGCACTTAGCTCTCCTCCACTCACTCCATGTTGCACATCAACATTGCCCGTTCTTGGTCTGGAGTCTGGTATCCAACTTGCAGCATGGTGAAACTATTTATTCATGTCTATGTTTCATTCATGTGCTGTTAGACTAGGTCTTTAAAAGTCCCTTCCAACCCAAACCAATCTATGATTCAATGCAGAAAGAAACCAGTGTAAATCCTAAAACTCCTCACCATTTGTCTTACTGCTCTGTCCTGGCCTCCAGGACACCCTATGGACCTCCTAACCAATCTTCTGATAAAGTTTTGAGGAAACAGTGTCCAAATAGTCCCAGAAGCTAAGTATCCTTGGATCGTAAGGAAAAATTAAGACACTGGTGCACTGATGAAGAGCTCAAGCAGACCAACTTCTGTTCTTTTCTTGCCTACAGACATCTTATACAACTATAGGCAAATTATCCAGGGGTAGATTTTTCAGAAGAGGCACTTAAGTGGGTGAGATGACACCTTGCTGGATTCAAAAACACCTATTTCTAAAGCTTCAGGCTCCAAGTAGGTTGTTACCCTCTTGACTTAAGAGTTCTTAAAAGATCTTAAAATCCAGCCATACTCCCTTGCATTTTTCAGTTCCAAATATGTTAAATGGAACATTTTTAGCACAAAAGTTGCCTAAGAGAAGCATTAACAAAGCCTTAGAAATGTTATTAAATGTTCTCTCCCTTGTACAGGTGTTTGCATGGCCAAAAACATCGAAAGGCTTTAAACCTTCTGCTGACACTCTCTTGAAGGGTCCTACTCTCATGGCTGAAACCCGGGATGGCCTGTGGCGCATGTGCAAACCAGAAGGAAGCACTCAAATTTTAAGAAGCTGCCAACTAGTTATCAACCAGCTGATGCCTTATGAGCCCAGTCTGTGCCTCTTTCACGAGACTAACTTTTCCAGAATACATCCTTTATTATGTATTTCCAAAATACATCCTTTAAAACACTCCTTTTATCAAGGGAAACTAAAATAGCAAGATCCTGACCACACGGCCTTAGGGGAAGCGTGGTTCAGCTGTGAAGTTCAGCCAGTAGTGAAATGCAATGCAAAGCACAAACTACACTTCCCAAGAGATACCATGAGAATATTTTTGGCTAAACTCTCCTGGTTTTCAGCCAAAATAATTTGACAAAAGAACTAAACTATCCCAGAAAACTGACACTTTTCTTTAAAAAGCTACTCTGCCAAAAGTCTTCCTACTTCAAAAGGATCCTGGTTCAAGAATTTTTGGACAGCCCTAGAGATGACTAAAAAGAGCTTTAGAAACAGTGTAAAAACACTTAAATTATCAGAAAAAAATAGCCTTGAACATAATGTACAATTAGAAATTACACAGTAGATTTCTGATGCTTACACAGTGCAATTCTCTGTTGACTGTAGGACTATGCCATATTTAAAATGCTATTTTGACTATGAATTTAAGTTACATATTATCTTTCATGTATTAATTAAAACAATAATTTCATTTTAACAGATACATATAAGAATTTTATGAAAGACAGTCCAAACATTTTTAAAAGGAATACTCGACTTGAAAGTCTTACTTCTTGTCTACAACACTGGCACACCTTATTTATGCTGCATCACTAACATACTAAAATTTTAGGGATAGTATCATTGTTGTGTGACCTTTAAACCAGTGTTTGTTTTATATTTTCTGATCACTATAATGCCTTAAATGTTCATGATCATGTAAACAATCACATAGATATGAAATACAAAGATCTCAACTACAGAGCAGAAAACATAGGGCAACAGTTTTTACATTTGCCACATTTTAAAAATATTTCAATACCCAAGAATCAAAGTCATAGTATTTCCAGTACAGTTGCTCTGTTTCACTGTATGGCAAGTAAAGTTAGGTATTTCAGTTCTCCACAATGATTCGATTTTGCTAGGAAACAATCCCACTCCAAAATTTCACTGCCTATACTGAACACATATGCATGCACAGAGGTGAGAATAGAAACTTGCAAGTCCCCTATGAATCCTACTTTTCATAGCTCATGACTTGAAGGAAGCAGGCATGTGCCCTTCTGCTTACCGAAGCATGGCTTACTCTCATATTCCTACTCACTTGGACTAAGATTTTGTATCATTATACCTCCTTATATCTCACTAACCATTTCTGCATAGTACTACTCCCAACATGATTTGATTTACACTGAGATTGCTCTTAATTACCCAGTGGTGTAATTCCAGCCATTACTGGTCCTTCTGTCATGTTTCACTTCTGCAATGCCAGTCTTCATTCTCTGCTTTGCAGCTGTATTAAAAGGTCACTTTTTAAAGTGGAAAACAGACAACTGCCTGTATCTGTTACCAGGAATTACAACCCAATAATGAACTAAAATAAGTTCCAGTTGTAGGAAAAGTTAAAATTCATGCATTGTTTTCTCCTTCCCTGCTAAAAGGAAAAGGAGTTCTTCCAATGGCATTTGTACATTTTAAATACAACCCCCCTCTAAACTAAACCGGTATTCAGTGATCTAACCCATATGGGTGCTTCTCAATAGAAAGGTCCAGTGTTATCCGACAGACTCGAGCAAGCTCTTTTTTCCTTTACCTTCCCCTATTATTTGGGGATTGTCAATCATATTTTGCCATATACAAAGCAGCCCCCTAACAAACATCCAGACTTTTTCCCCTACATGTTTCTACAGAGTGAGTGCATGAAAGTCTCTTACCTTATGGCTGCTGAGAGAATGGGAACTGCACAATGCTCTGTGCCTGCAGGGACACTGCACAGATGAACCTCATTGCTGCTGTTTACAGAAGTCTGACAGTTTTTAATTTGAAAAGAGGTTGTCTTTTGCTTTTCGACAGTTCAACAAATCAGACAAAACAGTTGCAAGTGTTATCTGTAAACAGCTTCCTGTTTGAAATAGATCAGCTGTCCTGCAGGACAATAATTAGGGGAGAAGTGTGGGAAAACTGAAGAGGTCCATGATGTAAGCTTTTTATTTTGGGAATGTACTTTTTTGGGAATGCACACTTACTTTCCCCTCCTCCTCTCTAGCAGAGAACCCCTTTTTAACCATTTACATCTATTCAGCTCTGAGCCATGCATGCACACTGCCCCAGCACAACACTTTTCTTGCTTTGCTTCAGCGGATATGAAAACACATGAAACACAGCACTGAATGTGAACATCTTGTGTGGCTAATTAACACACTCTCCTCTTACTGAAATTCTCTCCATTCTTGCAATTGGCTGCAGCATTCTTGACTTGAGTAAAACATTCAACTGTTTCAGAGCCATGCCTGAACACCCCACAACAACGTGAATGCTAAATTATCCACATGGCAGGCATCTTCATGAAATTTTGGGGGTTTTTTTTAAACACCTTTTGACAGCACTTTAGTGCTCTTTCACTATAGCTTCTAAATAGTTGCACAACTCTGTTTTTTACCTTAAGCAGCTAGACTAATTTGAGGCCTGGATAAACCACAGTACTCCATATACATTCAAGCAGCAAAAAACTGAGGCCAGCTGATTCTGGGAAGTGGGATTTTGAGAACACCCTCCTCAGTTACAGCAGTTTATACTTCAACAGATATAAATGGCTTGACTCTCGATTTCCAGGGCAAATAGAGTACCACTTGTGACTATATCAATTAATACGCTCTGATGAAAAGCTGCTATATTTCAAAGACTGTATCTCTGATAGCTACCAAAAAAATCTTGTGAATCCTCTGTCTCCATCCATCTCATGCCACTGTTCCCTCCTCCCAGTTTTTCCAGGTAAGGTTTGAGGGGTCATGCTATAAGCAAGTACCCAGTGGGCTGGGATCCTGGGTAACCCCTAATACACAACCTCTTACTGGAAAACCAGGACAGGAGCTAAGGGCAGTAGTGGGAGGTTCCTTTCCATCTTCCACAGTCCCAATACCAGGGAAGTATCAGAACACAGAAAAGGTTTTAGACTGAGGGGCTAGAGAAAGCTGCAATAGAATCATCTGTGTGTTCACTTCTTTATCAACTTTCAGATCTCTTTTGATGTGTAGGTCCACTCTATTGAGAATTTTGTGCTGCCGTGGGGCCTGCAGTACAAGCTGATGACATGGTACTGATGCACTCTCTTCCTGCTTTGACCTTGACATTACATATCCTCTCTCCCAGCAAACCTCTCCCTAAGCCTGGGGTGTGCAGCCTTCTTTCCCACAACAGCTCCTGTTTTGTTAGCCCACAGTACACGCTGACCAGATTTGATGGCAAAGACAAAAACAGGTACAGAAAGAGATAGTGAGGCCTAATACTCAGGACTCCCTGTGGACTACCTTCATAAAGTTAGACCTTTTGGACTGGAACCTAGCTACCCTCTTCTGCTGCTATGGACTCCTGTATTTGAACACACCCAAATAGTCATGCAAAGTTAAGAGCCAACTTAACTTTTGATCACTTCCAGATTAACTCAGTAAAGAAAGGGCAAAATGGTAGAACATGAACCTAACTGTATAAGGACCACGCAACTCTAATTTTAAAGTTCATTTTTTATGCATACAAGCCCCATCAGTTCAGTGGAAGCAGAAGGCAATTAGCAGGACTGGGCCCTCGCAGCACTCTGCTGGCAGCAACTTGCCAAGACAAACATTTTATGTAAAGAATGCAGCAAAGTGACTCTAGACCAAGCCTTTAAAGATCATATTACCATGGCAAAGACAACTCCATTTACATACATATCTACTCTCCCTCTAAACACAGGCAAATAACTTTAAGGCCAGAAACAGAACTCAATGGAGAAATAGAGCATTCAGGGAAAGTCAGTAGAAAAGGAAGGACTCAGCAATGGGGAAGCAGAAGTGAAAACATAAATGACCAGAGTTCAGAAGGAAAGGGCAAACACTATAAATGCAGTGGAAGTGCTTTCTCTAGGAAAAGGGAGAATAAGTAAGTACATGGTTTTCTTTCACATGACAGAAAGGCATAGTCCCCAAACAGAAGGGCATGAGTAACCTTTTCCCACTCCAAAAACCCACTGGAAACTGTGTAGCCATATCGGTGCATCATCTATATCAAGCTACTATGTGCAAACTGGGGCACTGATGCATGGACCATGCGGGAGCAGCTTAGATCATCACCAGGTCACATTAGCCACTGGTTATTAAGTTCTTTATTATATTAATATGCCTGTCCAAGACACTGTAGCACTTCAAGAGCTGATTCAGTCTTTCAGCCACCCTTGCTGGATGGAAAGGGACGGCCTTCAGAGGCCATGGTATATCAGTACAGAGGAACAAAGAGCTTCTGGACAAACTGAAACACAGAAAGTAAGCCTGAAGAGGGTGGAAGCAAGAATGGGTAGCCTGGGAGGAACAGAGATTGTCTGAGCAACCAGGAATCACGTTAGAAAAGCTAACATGCCCTGAGAGCATTAAATCTGACCAGGGACATAAAAGGCAACAAGCAAAGCTTCTTTAGGTACATCAATGATAAAAGGAAGACTAAGGAAAACGTGAATCCTATCTGCAATGAAACAGGAGATCTGTTTGACAGGCTTGAGAGATGGGCCTGTGCAAACATCATGGTAACACCAAGTGCAAGGCACTGCACCTGGGTTGGGGCAATCCCAAGCATTGTGACTATATCAATTAATACGCTCTGATGAAAAGCTGCTATATTTCAAAGACTGTATCTCTGATAGCTACCAAAAAAATCTTGTGAATCCTCTGTCTCCATCCATCTCATGCCACTGTTCCTTCCTCCCAGTTTTTCCAGGTAAGGTTTGAGGGGTCATGCTATAAGCAAGTACCCAGTGGGCTGGGATCCTGGGTAACCCCTAATACACAACCTCTTACTGGAATACCAGGACAGGAGCTGGTGGAGACAGGACACAGACTAGACAGACAGAACACAGACAGGACACAGAAAACCACGACACAGACTGGGGAGAGAATGGATTAAGAACAGTCCTGAGAGGAAGAACTTGGGGGTGTTGGTTGATGAGAAGCTCAACATGACCAATGTGGCAATATGCACTTGTAGCCCAGAAATCCGACCACATCCCAGGCTGCATCAAAAGAAGCGTGGCCAGCAGGTTGAGGGAAGTGATTCTGTCCCTCTACTCCTCTCTCAGGAGAGCCCACCTGCAGTGCTGCATCCAGCTCTGAGACCCCCAACATAAGAAAAATGCGGACCTGTTGGAATGGGTCCAGAGGAGGGCTAACATGATCAGAGCTGGGCTGGAGAATCTTTCTAATGAACATGGGCTGAAAGAGTCAGGCTTCTTCAGCCTGGAGAAGGCTCCTGAGAGACCTTAGAGCACCGTCCATTACCTAAAGGTGGGTAGGGCTAAAAGAAAGCTGGAGAGGGACTTTCTACAAGGACATGTCATGATAGGGCAAGGCCGAAAGGCTTCAAATGGAAAGAGGGCAGATTTATACTGGATACTATGAATTCTTCACTGTGAGGGTGGTGAGACACTGGAACAGGTTTCCCAGAGAAGTTGTGGATGTGCCATCCCTGGAGGTGCTCAAGGCCAGGTTGGATGGAGCTTTGAACAACCTTATCTAGTGGAAGGTGTCCCTGTGCACAGGAGGGGGGACTAAAGTAGATCATCTTTAAGGTCCCTTGAAACCCAAACCATTCTGTGTTTCGATACAGCAAGACACCAGTTAGGCCAGCTACCACAGCTTGATCCACTACACAACTTTTCCTCAGTCTTTAAATTCAGGTTAAATACCACATTGACACAACTACAAGTAGAAGTCTTGGATTCAAGCCAAACCAAACCAAAACCATGCATATAAAATCCAACTGGTTGTAAAAGGACAATAAAAAGTTTTAAGGAAACAGAAAAAATACACTAACACATTTTAGGGGCATTCAGGCAAATTTTTCTACTTTTTGCTTAGTCATTTGGCATTATCTTTGTACCTGTAAGAGGATTAAACACAATACCTATTTAAAAACACAATAGTGGTTTAAAAATCTTAGGAGAAGACAAGGCCCTGATTCTCCCTTTGGTTTAGCAAAGCATCCAATGGTATCAGCATTTCCCAGTCAGGTTTTTCCAAAGGATGATTATTTACAATACCCAAACTCTCTAAGAAATCAGTATCTGAGCTCAGTTGCTGGAGCTGTTTATTGCAGGCCACCACAAATGCTGTTCTAGTTCTTGCAAGGAAGAGCTGCCTCACTAACCAGCCCTTATTAAGACTTCCAGGGCACTACCAAAAAACTCCTAAAAGTGGAAAGGAGATGCAACAGATGCAGGTCTTCTCCATGGTACACACAGGTACACAAGCACGCCAAGTGCCACCACTCCTCTGCTATCGGGGCAGCACAATGATGTCCTATTCCCTTTAGTTCATGTAACACTATCTCTTTAGCCAAGAAAACAGGAAACAATTTTATTAAGCATTAAGACAATTCTGGTAAAACTCAGCCTGTCGATCTGTCCCTGTGAAGATAGCCACCTGCCATCTGCACCTCTTCTTAGCACAGCCCCAGCACCCCTGCCCTCTGTGGGCACAGACAGCAGAAACTCTCCTTACCACCTCTTCTCTGCAATACATGAGATGTATGGTGGCAAAGATCAGTGTGGCCACAGCAAAAAGGATTAGCTTTATTTGCAACTGTGTAAAATCTGGCCTTCAACTTTATTAGTGATGTTGCATTAACTTTCTTTTTGTATAAAATTTATAAGCAGCCTTCACTGCAGCCATAGTGCTTTTTCTGTTACTCATCTCTAAAACTGGAATAATCTCCTCAGTGCTTGGATTTAATTATATTTTTCCTGCTCCAGGGGCAGATCACAACTGAGCCACACATGTTAACTTGATATGCAATACTTAAAAACATTGGCTATGAATCACTTAGCAACACCAAGCAGCAACTGCATGTGTTTGTTCCCGATTTTCCTGGAGTAACTGCAAGGTAGAAGAGGGGATACATGAACTCATAGACTTAACAAATGCAACAAACTCTCTCCTCTTGATGACAATACATAGATAAGGTCTTTTACTAGTAGGGAACAGAGCACTAGCACAAAGATACTCATGTGTTCACGTCAGCATGTTTTCAAAGGAGAACCCTCAAGGCAGGCAGCAAGGGCCAGGGCAAAGGCACTTTGTTAAACAGCAGTGAATTATTCACACTGATCAGTGCTGCGGTCAGCCCCTGCTGGAGACAGGGACACTCACACTCCCTCAGCCTGACCATCAGCCTTCATTTTATGAGGCTTCGTAACTTTCTGTAATGAACATCTTTTTTCTGTCATTCTGATAAACATCTAGTGGCCTAGATAGCACATCCCACGAAGTGGAAAAGGTCTAGCTTTTCAGCATTGCTCTGACATTCAGATGTAATTGAGAATCAAACTCAGGCCTCCCACTTGGAAAACTGAAGAAAAACAAAGGAAGAGGAAAGATTATTTCAGCCCACAATGCAGGAGTGATAGGATTTCCTTTAAATGCTGCTTGGCATGAGATCAGTACACTGAAACTCACCAGTTGTACCCACTTACACCCAAGAGGGGCTACTCGGACATTATGTTACCATATATCAAGTTATCCTATTAATACAAGATAGGTAGAGCACTTACCACTCAAAACTTCAAGCAAGTTCTGCTACACTAGAATTACGACACATCTACAGACCTTTTTGAAGAAAAATCACCAGGGATCAGGCTTCCTCACAGGCAAAAATAGTTGAAGACATAGTGGAAGGATTCATACTAGATAAATGATTGAAGCTCCAATACCAGGTGGAAGTCTCATGAGCACTTGAAAGATGTAAACCCCTTGCTTCTCATTTGGAGCTGATACAGGAAAGAACTTCAGTATATGACTCTCTCTCCACATTGATACTACCCAAATGCTACTGCTGCACAGTCTTGGTACAGAATGCCCCACCACTTTTTCACCCAGAGCAGCAAGCTCACTTGTGGTGAATCCCCTGTTCACAGTTCAACTGTGCCAGCATATGAAAGGTATAGGAAAAGTCTAGCATCATCTCACATGGAGTTTGCTTAGGTTAAAGTAACATTTGACACCAGCATTCCAGCAGCCTCATTAGCACTTGACCAGATGGCATCAAACTGACTTTCCAGATTGCAGGCATGCACTTGGTATGCTTGTCAAGGGACAGAGGGAGTTGTCTGACTGTATCACTGACACAAACACTCAAGGGAGTCTGTAGAATAAAGGTAAACGAAGACGAAAGTCTCTTGCAAACACACAGCCTTGTATTTTTATGCCACAAAAATTCACCTTTCCTTGTAGCTTAGTTGATGTAAAAACCATAAAGAACTTTGACAGCATTATTCTTTCCCTCAAAGAATTTGCTTATGGGGCCATTGTGAGTCTTCGCATATCATACAGTTCAAGAGGGCTTGCAACAAGAGCCAAGAAAAATCTATAGCCAGCTGGCAATGCCTGGGAACATTTGGAATCTTTATGTTCAGTTTACTGGATTTCTCCTCCCCTGCCTACCCCCTCCCAGTGCTTCAAAAGAAACTCAACTGACATTTTTATTACTATGAAGAGATGAAACCTGAGTTACATTTCACTATAAAACAAGAAATGCTGTCTAGCAAAGCCTGCTGAGGATCACCTCTCCTTGCAGAGGTTACACAGCCCCGGCAGACTCACCACTCTCTAACTAAAGGTAATTAACATCTGGTAAGTCTCCAAATACTCCCCAGGCTGCTTCTTCCAGCCCACACCAGCGAAAGTCTATTCTCACAGGCTGCCATCTGTGACTGTTTTAGTGGGAAACGACTCAAGACTAGAATTTTGGGGGACTAGATCAGGTGGCATTTCCAATCTGAGTAATATTCATTTTTGCAATGAAAACTTGAATTCAAAAGTTATGGCAACCCTACTGTAAGACTTTTTACAATTATTCTCCACACAAGCAGCCAGGATTTGGGGTTGTTATATACCTACAACTCCTCTAATCTAATTTTAAGGGAAGCTGATGAACTCACTTCTGCTGAATCATCCAAGATGAACAGTAAGTAGTCAAGGAATAAATAAAGAATTAAGTTCTACTGCAGAGACAGGAGTTTGAAAAGGAAATAGAAAAAGGCCTTAAGGTAAACAAACTTCTTCAAAGATACAGCCTGCTTTTTGTGCAAATATTCAAGCCTTGTCAGCAAGTAACAGGAAATCAACTACTAATTGCAACAGGGCACATTTTCCTTCTTTTTGCATTCTCGGCACCAAAAGCAACAGCAAGGGCTATCCCTCCTGCCCTACTAAGTCATGCCATAATTTTTAAAGTCTTCATTTTTTTCAATGCAAAAGCAATGCAGAACTTGTTTTAACCTTTTAGCTCTCCACAGCTAAAGAAGAGGTGTCAAATAGGAAGCAACCAAAACTACTGTTAAATGGAAAAAGGAAGTTATGGTACAAAGACCCTCAGTGAGTGACACTTCTCCACCATCTACTCTCAGGGAGGAAAATGCAAGTTATTAAGTGCTCCTGCCACACAGCTTCTTCCCAGCTTAGCTCTCCTTCTGCCACAGTTTGTTCCCAACTTAGCTCTCCACTTAATAGAGTGACTCCAGAATTATTTGCCTTTTACTGTGTTAAACACTTACTCCCATGTTTAGTACAATCAAGTACTAAATCCCTATCATTTGCTCAGAACTTTACATGACCAACTCCATGCTCCCTCTGAGCTTGTGTGAAAAGAACTGTGTTAAAGAACAGTGTCTGTTCTTTAACACAGACACTGAAGTAGAAAATGTAGTGTTTCTGAGACACTATCAGCCTTTGGATGCTGATACATCTACACCTTCCCCACCTCCCCCTGTATCACCAAGCATGTACAAAACCATGTTAAAACATCATCTACAAAAAAATCCTAAACATTTCTGAAAGCAAGATCAATACCTAAAAAACCTGCAGTTTTTGCCCAATGATGTAGCCAAGCACTCAAGACATAAAAATTTCTTCCCGTTTCAGTCTCATAAAGGTGAGAAGCTATAGAGCCTGCTTTTAGGTACGAACTGGTCAGAAATGTTGCCATTTAGAGCAAGTTACCGCAAAGTCAATCTGTACCTCTCCCAACATATTTCCTAAGAATTCAAACCCCTTATCCAGGTGTCATTTCTACATATTTCGTAAGTCACACACCACCTGCTAGTTGACTTCTTCCAGTGTCAGGAACATGTGGGTCTCCAACCGGTATCTTGTGTGCAAAACTTGGGAGTTCCACTGCTCTACAGTAATCCTCCGTATTTTCCCCAAAAGGGGAGATTTGGAATACTTAGGTTTTTCATTAAAATTTTTTTTGCAGACTCTGGACTCTTTTGTCCACTTCTGTTGCAACAGTGCCAAGAAACACCTAAGAGGGCTACCATTAAAATTCTGGGGACTTAATACTTTGATTCACAGGTGTCACTCTCCAGACAGTGGCGAAGTCCCATGAACCACTTAATCCCAATCTGTGTTTATGGAATTCAAGATTTAAATGAAATTACTCTGTTATATGAACAGTTGTTTATTCAGCCATTTTTTGCATTTTACAGCTGGAATTCTGGAAATTCAAACACCACATCTTTGCCTGTGAGCTTCTTGTACACACCAGAAAATGTTTCCACCTGTGAAGACAAATAAATCTTGCTTATATATGCTGTGTAAACAAGTAACTCTAAGTTAACATACTTAACGTACTATACTACTTGCCAGCGTATCTTCACTCTAAGGCAAATTATTTTCTTCTGGATTAAGGCAGCTGAGGATTTACACAAAAGATACATTTCCCCTAGAGTACCTGAACCCTCTTTGATTTGCAACCATATGAGACCCCAAGAGCTCAGCAGGCCCAAGCATGAACTGCCCAATTCCCCCCGCCAGAAAAAAACCAAGCAGAGTGCAGGCTTTACTGAACACATCTGTTGAGGGTGTTAAGTGCTTCACTTGAAAAACAACAAAAAGATAATCACAAATAAAACAAACAACCCAACCAACCCCTATACATACAAAAAACCCAGTAAGACACTGTCTGATCCCATGAGGGAACCAATATAGCTATGTTATAATCCAGGGGGCTTTGGCAAGTTGAACTAGAGCTTTAGTTCAAAACTGTCTTGCCTCTATTTCAGCACCTTACACCAGATACAACAGAAGCATCTTCACTGCCACAAGCCAAAAGGCAAGTCTTTTTCTGTATCCCTAAGCAGTCTCTTAGGGATGTCACAATGTCACCCTGACCTGCATGAGAAAGTAAGTTTTTTATTTACCTTGTGTTCAACATTGTTCTGTTGTGCTTTGTCCAGATGGACTTTTATAAGCCTGCTGCCATCCAGTTTTACACGGATTCTCTTGCCCACGATTTCACTTGGGAAGACCAGGTCCTCAAGAATAGCATCGTGCACTGCAGTAAGTGTACGGCTGAAATGCCACATTTATATCATTAAAACACATCCTCTTGAAAATTTTCCAGTTTGACAAGGTTTAAATCTTCCATAGCATGCTTTGGCTGAAAATTCAGTGGTGTTTTTTCTATTTAATGCCACAGTATGACAATACAACACTATCACAGGTCATGCAAAAAGAAAAGCTAAATTGTACAGTGCAGAAACTTCATTACTGCACAACAAGAAAAAAGAGTCAGGTTTCTGATCTTTTAGATCACTCACTGTTTTGCGGCAACACCCTGAAACATTCTTCTATTTCTACACGTTTAATGAGTATTTAAATCAAAACCAAATTGCTCCATGTGCAACTCTGCCAGAGACACTGACTGGAAGAGTTTAAGTGTGTGAGTATCCTCAGCTGCACAGAGTACATTCACAGGAAACCCAGTTCTGAAAGCACTGGTTTCTTCATCTGTCTAAACCCAAGCAGCTTAGAAGATCAATGTAATACAGAAAAAGACTAGTTGGTAAACTGAATCCTTGCTTAGAAGACTGAAGCTTACATGTGTGTTCCTGAACTGTCCATTAGTGAGCCATAGTGACTCCATAGTGAGCCAACACAAGAAAAGGTGGCTCAGGTTATTTTACATGAGTCTGGAGGACTAGTAAGACTTCCAGCATCCTGATCCACAGTTTCAGGGCAGAACACTGGTAACTAACACCTGTGTCTACACCAGCACTTCACACCTGCCAAGATTGGGATAGCTAAGGGAGACAGAAATCCACAACAACACAGCAGCCTGATCTCATCTCAGGCTGAGACAGGGGCAGTCCCACATACTCGCCTTCCTTTGTGCACAAAGTGGCAGCATGCTACTCAGACACAAATGCCAACTTCTCTAACCACTGTGCAGTGCTAGTTTTAATAGAACACAGGCAGAGTCCTCCAAAGGCAGGACTGCAGCTAGATGAGCACTGTGAAACTGTACTTTTAAAATCCATGCCTGAAGACTACAAAATACAGTAACACATGACACAGGTGTAATACTGGGGCAGGGAGGAGCTACAAGACATGCCACATGTCATAAAGAGGACAAACTTTTAAGACACGGACTTACATAATGATATAGCAACACGAAGATGAGGCACTGACATCCACAGAGACATAGCAGTGTTGCATGTCTAGCAATCAAGTGACTAGATGAGAGCAGGGAGGCCATTTAACACAAATGACTATACTATTGCTATCAAATTCATATCCAGAGGGACTAGTACTCGTACCTACACCCCTCCTCAGCCACTCTCTCCCTCATTGCATGCCCTTCAGTGTGCCAGCCTTGACTTCTGCACAGTCTAACATGTGATGCGGAAGAGGCTCTTCCTACAACTTAAAAAAAAATAGTTCTTGTCAGCACACTGTGGTAACAGAGACAGCAGGTTGGGGTTTACAAGCTAGCTCTGCTAGCTAGAAATTTGCTATAGCTGTAGCTGTAAATACAAATCGAGTGCTAAGAAATGCAACACAGCGCCCCAGAGGTGAGCTTTCTACCACACACTTTAGCAGTCAAATGACAGATACTGTTTCAAGCAGTAGGAGAAAGGACAAGACCACCCAATCAATTGAATGACTTCTTAAAAATTCAACTAACCATTACTTGACTAAACTACCAGTTACAAAAGAAGGCTGTCATACTGAATCAGTATTATTTACTAACCTCCTTGGACGCTTTTGCTTGTTTTTTGTGCGGCTTTTTCTTGTTGGCTTGGGCAGAATCCTTCTCTGTTAAGGCAAGAGAAAAAAAAAGGCTTTTCTCAGTATCTAGTGGTTACAATCAACTCAGAAACATCCCCAGCACATGCACCTTCTCCCCTGACACAAGAAACCGATACATGAAAAGCCAAAAAGATAGATTTAAGTATGCTTAAAGTTACACCAGCATTAGAAACTGGAGAACTAGAATTGCCTGCAGAAGGTGAAGTGCTGTACTGCTATATTTCTCAATTACTACTCCTGTATTCAGTGCACGGATGTAAAAGATTTGTAATTCATTCCCTCTCCCCAGGAATACAACCACAGTAGTTTACTGTGTCATATCAGCACTGTGAACACACTTCTTTTGGAACAGAAATCCCAGGGAATTTTAAACTTCTGTTATACTGAGCCTCTGGTGCAAACCAGAGTAGTGAGCTCAGTTCCACAGACAGCTAGGTGACATCTGAGATCGAAATGCTAGTTTTAGTAATAAGATGTATAGCACAATCCAGATCAAACCCTGGCTTAAACATAACCTGTTCCAAAATTAGGATCTAAATGAATTTATACAACTTTAGGTGAGTAAAACTTATTTTCTACTTCCCTATTGCAAGGGTAGATGTTTTAAAACATTTTGGATGCAGTTTTAGCCACCTGCAGTATTTTCTACCATCCCATCCCATCCCATCCCATCCCATCCCATCACATCATCTCCATGACTGTATTCATGATGGGATTACCATAATCCAAATTGGGTCATGTCATACTCAAAAGCACATGTTCCCCTCAAAAATACAGATTACTGAACTGACATGGAATTCTCAAGGGATTACAGAATCTTACAGAATCACAGAATATGCTGAGTTGGAAGAGACCGACAAGGATCATTGAATCCAATTCCTGGCCCTGCACAAAACATTCCCACAGGTCACACCATGTGCTCAAGAGTATTGCCCAAACGCTTCTTGAACTCTGTCAGGCTGGTGCTGTGACCACTTCCCTGGGGAGCGTGTTCCAGTGCCCAACCACCCTCTGGGTGAAGAACTTTCACATGAAATGAGCCAGAGGCACTTCATTAAAATAAATCTTCTTGGCCACATAAAGATTCAGAGTAAGGTGTTCTGTCTCCTAAAATTGTATCAAGAAAAATTTTCAGCTAGCTTCAGTCTAACTAAACTGTCCACTCTGCAGACAGATCCCTAGGTTGTCCAACCCTTAAGTATTGCCCAGAGATCCCTCCAATACCTTTTAATGCCTTAGCTCCTACCATATAGTTAGAACTTGTGTGAGTTTTTTTTCCTCCTTTCCTATTAACTTATACTTGAAGTGCTTAGATCGTATAAGTGTAGTAAAGTTCCTATTAATATGTGCTCCCTTTTACTTTCAAGCTTTGCATTTTAAACTCCTGAAGGAGTAAAAGAGGCCAGAACAAGAAAGTTACATCCTCCATGAAAAAGCTTTGCCTCTCACCAAGTTTCCATAGCTGTCAGCTGAAATAATTTTAGTTAACATCAACCTGACAGACACAACATTTCCTGCTGGTACAACAGATCACTATCACTGTTACCTTGAATGGGTAATGCAACACTGGAACATGCATTAGCCTGGACTAGATCACCTCCAGAGATCCCTTCAAATCAACATTTTTGTGATTCTAAGGGGTTTTTTACCTGAGCGATGAACACCACATGTTTTCCACTAAATTTCTTCTCCAGCTCCCGAACTAACCGCACCTGAATCTTCTGGAAGGACTTCAGCTGAGGAACTGGTACGAAGATAATGATGGCTTTTCTGCCACCACCCACTTCAATTTCCTGAAACAGAAGTACAAAGTAAGTGTTAGCTGGGGATCAAGAACTAATGTTTGGTTTGACCATGAATCCCCTGAGCACAGGTATTGATAGACTTGCTTCTGACTCTGTGGGCAGGGAGTGCATCAGAGAGCAGTACCTGCCTTAATGCTCTACAGACAAAGCACTGAACAGAAAAACCCTTATCAGAGCACTTGTTTTTTCTGTGGAGGAGTGATTGGGCAATAAATCCCACCACCCCTTTCAGAACTACATCCTCTGAACAGCAAAGCCCATTCCTTCTGCAGGGTGAGACTCAGATGCTAGAACTGTAACTATACTGAAAGCTTACTGTCACATCTGCAGTTGTGCTGATACACAGTTTCAAAAGTCACTTGCCTCTAATGCAGACTCCAGACAAAGTTTAGGGGAACAAATCTCTTACTTTTAATCTACCACTTCATGGAAGTCACCTTCTGTCCACCACTTGGCTAGGCCTGCATCACTACTCACTACTCAATCAAAACATTTCTTACCCCTCCACATGCCAACAGGATTACAATACACTCAAACAGGTTACTTCTCCCCTAGTTTTATCTCTCGAGCAGTTGATCAAACCTAAAGAAGTTTGCATAGGCTTACAACGCACTTCTACCATGAAACTGGCTGCAGAGACATCCCTCATCCTCCAACAGAGTGGCAGGATGGATAGTTTTTCACCAGCTATGCTCTCATATGAGCCAACTCAGGTGCCCATGGGAGATTTCTCACAAATAAAGTCCAGCAGCTAAGTAAACAACAAAGATGGTTCTAAAAACCCTTCACTAAGGACAGCTGGTATTGCTGTGCTTCCAGAGAGATGTTGTTTCTTCTGAAGGCCCCTCAGCTCATACACCAAGCTGCCTTCTGCATTCCCAGATTCTTTAACTGAACTCTAAGCAGTCAGGCCCCTGTGTCTGGTCGGCCTGGGCAAGAACCAGAAGCAGTCCACTTAAAGTTTCTGATTGCAGTGACCAGCTTCATTGCTGCTATCCAGTCTCCCAGGCTGACAAATTCTAACACTTCATTTTTTTCCTCGTTTTCCAGTAACTGTCTTCTTCCTTTTCTGCTTTGGATGTTTCAGCTACCTGCACGATGTAAAACTGAAATGTACAAGGAGGCCAAGCTACATGACCAAGTCAGTTTATTGCCTTAATCCACCTACCACCTGTTACTTGTACATAAGAGACTCACACAATTTTTTTTCACAAACGGTATTAATTACAGTTTATGTTTCTGACAAAGTCTTTTTAACACTTATATTTCCACCTAATATCTACATGCAAAAAGCCAGTGTCAGACCCCAAACTCAGTCTGCAGACACATAATGTAGGTTCATGATTTTAAAACGCTTTTAATTAACACAGTGAACTGCTATATGGGGTTTCACAGTGACTTTTCAGACTAGTTCCTAAGAAAAACACTATTACAAAGTCCTGTGTGCTAACAGCAAATACCAGAAGAGAACCCACAACACCACATAACAAAACCATCACAAGCCATAAGACATTAACATCCACAAAAATTAAACGTACACAGAACAAGTCACCATCCAGTTCTTGATGGGGAAGGTCCAGCCTACCTTAGCTGCTGTGATGTTCAACTCCCGCAGCTGAGCCTTTAAGTCGGAGTTCATTTCCAACTCCAGCAGAGCCTAGAAAAGTGAAGTTGCAGAATAATCCATTACATACACTTTAACTCATGAGAACCCTTAAGACCAAAGTGCGTACACAGTGCCAGAGAGCAGCTATATACTTTTTACCACAGTCATCATCAAAGATTTAACTTCCTGTAAGACACACCAACATCCAACTAGTTTAACTGATGGAAACACATGCAAACTGACTCAGTTCCTAAGTAAAACTAGGAAAGAAAACATGTTTAGACAAGATCAACCTCAAAGTTTAGGGCCTGGACAACTGTCTCTGTAAGTTGAAGTGAACTGCCAAAGAGCACAAGGAAAAGCCACCTACCTGGGATATACCAGACTCGAACTCATCTGGCTTCTCGCCATTAGGCTTCACGATCTTGGCGCTAGAGCTGAACATGGCCTTTCTGCAACGCAAAAGAACACTTCGGCTGTCACCAGGCACATGTCACCTGTTTCAAACACACCCAGGACTCTGCAATCCGGCTGTGCAGCCACACGCTCCAAAACTAAGCCAGAGAACGCCCCACGGGCCAGGCCAGCCCCAGCACGTCGTTCCAGAGCGTGCCCACCAGGACACAGGAAGAGCGTCCCGGGGAGCGCGGGGCCTGCCCACCTCGGGGGCCGCTGCAAGGCCCCGGGAGCCCAGGGAAGCGGGACCGCCACTCACAAAGCCCCACGAATCGCCCGAAGGGCGAGCGGCGCTCCTGGGCCCTGCACCCGGCCCCCTTCTCCCGCTTCCCGTG